>NC_051171.1:58108315-58376952 GCF_013339725.1 Rhipicephalus microplus | reverse complement strand
CATCAATTATATTATACAAGTAGTCACGTTTAGCGTTCCGAAAAAAATTGTTTAGAAGGTTTCTCTATTGTTTGAATGCCTGAACCGGATCCGAATTTCAATTTTTCAGAAATGTGTTAAACGAATACTTTTTCCGTTGATTATTTTCACCAAATGCCTCATAATCCGTGGTTCATGGGCAAGTCTTGCTTTTACAGTGTTTTTATAAAGGAAATGTTTTTCATAGAGTGATTTAAATATCTTCGTTAGAACTGTTATGCGCCGTTCCCTCAGAAAAACTGGAGAGTATATTTTGCTAATCAGCCCTACCAATTTCATTTCTAAACCTGCATAAACTGTTTGCATTTATGTCTTGAACAAAGGTCGATGGCATCACTTTATGACCCAGCCCGTGTTGTCTGTCCCTGATAGGATAAATCCGCAAGCGGTCGCTCATAGATACTGCAATTGTACATGCACGCAATCTATCTTGTGGCATATTAGTAAGAAAAACGTCTATAAGTGTAGCCGTGTTTGAAGTTTTATGCTCGTACAACCAATAAGCATAACAATATTAAGTATGAATGAAGGAGCGTGGAAAACATTGTTTGTTTGGAAGTTCTGTGCAGCATATCAATACTCATGCATCCGCCAAGCACTAACGTGTAGTTATGGGTTAATACAAAAAAAATGTCCATCATGAAGCAATAAAAACCTTTCAGCACCGCCATCAGGAGGCCTGTATGCAGTGACAAGTATAATGTTTCCACATTTCACACAAGTAATCCCTATATCAAAGTTGCACCACAAAAAGTCTTCTAGATATTCATAATTAAGCCCTTCTTTCAAATACAGGCAAGCGCCTCCGCCTCTCTTAGCTTCTCTACTCAAGAAAGTACTGTGGCATCCTTCGATATGAAACACATCATCATGATTTCTAAACCATGTTTGTGTTATCATGATAGCGGTGAATGCAGTATTTATTTTATTAGGAAAACCCCAAAACCCATCGTATTTCTTTTGCTCAGATTGCATATTCGAATACAGGAACGTTAGAGGTAACCTTGAGAATTCAGTAAGCAAAATAATATAATCAGGCAGGGAAAGAGGCACATTATTCATGACTGTAGAAAAAACAGTAATATACGAGAAACTAGCCAGCAATTTCTATACTAGACCCGCAAAGTCCTCCGCCTGTTTGATCACACGAGGAAAACACCCGTCTATATCTAGGAGAAATACCTAGCGATTTCTGCACCAGGCATACATATAACCATTCTGTCTCGCCCACTGTTTCGTTTCAAAAAGAAGTTTCGTGGTAGTACTAACAAAGCTCTGAGTTATCAAGAGAGAAGACTTCTTTTCAGTGAGCGTTTTCTCCTTGAAAGCCAGTTATCACACCCTGACTGACTCAGAAAACGGAATAGAATCTCAGCATCCTTCCCCTTCTTCGTGGGAAACCTGTGCACTGCTCCAACACGACTAAGGATCAGTTCCGGTACGCTAATCACTTATGCAATTCATTACCCTGGGATAAAAAATCCTCATTAGTTTTTAGGTATTCAATGAATTTCAAGGTTCAAACATTTCCTCGCCTTCCCCTTTCGTCAAGAACTGCACGAAGCTCAGCTGCATCTAGGGTATTGCTTTTTTCTTCCATTTGCTCTACTCGTTTGTGGACCTGCTTAAGGTCCTGGTCTTGCCTCTTCCAAATTGTGAAGATCACGTCGTATTTAGAGTACATTAAGGCAATAGAAGATACAATGCTATGAACTTTCTGCGAGAGGGGGCCCAATGAATCAAGCTTTATGTTAGTGAGTACAAGAGCGGTTTGCATGTTGAGCGCCTGGCTTAATTTATTAACACTGCCTCCACGTAGTCTTGTTGTGCTGCAAGTAGGGCACTTTCATGAACCCTTAGGTGAATCGATCTTTGATTTTAGCATTGCCTCATTCACGCCAGAGCATTTGCCCGTGTGGTGTTATTAATTAAACTCATTGCACTTCATCCGCCTGGTAACTAGGACCCCTTCATTACACACTAAGCATGCACCATCCTTCTTTGAAGCCATAATGATAAGTCATCACCGGAAGTGAGAACGCAATAAGTCAAAACTTAAAAGAAATGAATGCACTAGCAGCAGATTTGCAGCAAATAGGGGGCTAACATAGCGCAACTTAGAAAAACACAAAAACGGTTTTCACCAACCTGCAAAAAGCAGACCTGTACGAGCATTTACACAATGTCCTCCTGCCACCGTTGCCGCTGCCACAGTGAAATATTCCATCGCACAACACCAATAGAAACTTCGCTTTCACTGGATTTACTGATAGCGTTAGAGGGCAGCGTCTTTTCGGCATAGCTGCGGTAATCTTGATCCGTTGGTTTGTGCAGCAGGCTGATGACAGCGTCGCTGCATCCGTGCTGACGGTGACTGAGAGTCAAAAAGTGCCTAAGGTGTGACCCACACAAAAAGCAGGAGTGTACGAGGATCTAGACAAGGTCCTTCAGCCACTGTCGCCACTGGCAGAGTCATCTAAAAATAACGTGCTCCATCACCTTTTCCAGGCAGGAGCTCTAAGAGAAATAGGGCGAAGATTATCCAGATTTAGTGTCTTGATTGGCTTAGGAATGAAGATTACTCGCGCACAATAAGACTTGTTGTTGGGCTAGTTGGTTATTTGTCATATTGTGAGAACTTAGCGCAACCTTGACTCTCGCGAACACTGAGACAAGCACTCACACATCCACCCGGGTAACACACATGACACGCAGCGCTCACTACCAACTGTTTATTGCTCATATATGACCTTCTTATATACGCACAGATGAATGCGCCAAGGCAATAATTGACAGAGCTGCACCTTTGGGCAACCAACAGCACGTGAGGTATATAGTGACGTCACACAATAAAGAACAAATGAAAACAGGTGAACAGAAAAAGCCGATAAAGCAGCAGAATCACTAAATCCTTGCCTCGAGAAAAAATATTTCCTGTTGATGCAACACCAAAGACGGCTTGCTGACACAGATATCCTTATTGTTGAAAATGGCGTTTTATTCCAGCGGGATGGCTCAGTGGTCTCCCATAGTTGAGTGCGAAGTATTCGAAATTGTTAAACATTTTTTCTAAACACATGGTGCTGTGAGGCCCACGGGACGGCTCTATGTTCTCCCATAGTAGAGTACCAAGTGCTCAAAATTGTTAACCACTTTTTCTAAACACACAAATATGCCTCCAACAGCAGACGTGCAGATAAATTCGAGCTTCTTCCAAGAAGTTTCGTATCAGAGATTCATGGTTCAGACCCACAATCGGCAATCTGTGACAGTATGTGCGCACTTGTCTTTGTTCTTTTCTGACCTTTAGCGCATGCTCCCTAAGCCGGTCATTGAGGCATCTCTCGGTAACGCCAATGTACACGTTACCGCAGGATAAAGGAATGGAGTACACAACTTCCATGGAACACTTAACGAAGGCGTTCTCGTGTTTTTTCGGGCAACCGTGTCTCTTGACATAGTAAATAAATGCGTGGACACAACTTGGCAAGCTTATTTGGCGCAAAAAAAAACACAGCCACGGCATGCCTAGTAGCGACCTTCTTAATGTTATGAGAGAGCTTGTGCACGTACTCGGCGACCTTGTTTATGACCGACGAAGGGACGCCCACCGCCGTCAACCGGCTGATCTCATCATAAAAGCTGGTAGGCATGTATCATGGGCATGACTCTGTCAACAAGATTTATAAGCAAAGCAAAGCAATTCCTCTTTTAACTTTTTTTGAGTGCGCAGAATTATACGGCAACAGCACCTTTTTCACTTGGGCATGGTAATTCCAAGAAAAATGTTCGCTATCCCACAGTAGGTTGAGGTCTAAAAACTGTAGACAAGTCTCTGTGGGTACTTCGGTAGGGAACGCAAGTCCGCGTCCATAATCTTAAAAAAACACTGAGCACATCCTCGCAATAAGAATCCTTAACTTCATATGAGACATATTTGGCACAAAAACTCATGGAAGTACAACCTTCTTCTTGAAAAACTAAAGAGTAATTGGGGGGTGTAAAGCACGCCCATTTGTTTAAAAAATTTAAAAGTGTTAACATGTATAAAACTTTTTAAAACCTCCCCGCACCCCTTAAAAGTTATCCAACATCCTATTTACATCAGTTGATGTACACCTACATGTATATATCTCCATCAGCTGATGTAGATATATGTAGAGTACAAGCTCTCCTATAACATTAAAGAAGGGCGCTGCTAGGTATGGTGTGGCTGTTGTCTTTTCTGCGCCAGATGAGCTGGCCAAGTTGAGACCACGCATTTGCTATGACAAGAAATACGGTTTCCTGCAAAAAAAAAACAACAACATAAGAACGCCTACAATAAATGTTCCATGGAAGTTGCATACTCCACTCGTTTATCCTGCGGTAACGTGTACATTGGCATTACCGAGAGGTGCCGCCATGACTGGCTTAGCGAGCATTCGCTAAAGGTATAAAAAGAACGAAGATAAATGCGCACATCTTGTGTCACATATTGCCGATTGTGGGTGTGAACCACGATTGTATGATACGAACGTTCTCGAAGAAGCTCTAATTTATCTACACGTCTGCTGTAGAAGCATATTTTATTGAAAAAATAAAGGATAACTGTGTCAGTGAGCCGTCTTTGACGTTGCATCAACAGGAAATATTTTTTCTCAAGACAAGGATTTAGTGATTCTGGCTGGATTATCTGCTTTTCATGTTCACCTTTTTTACTTGTTTTTTATTGTGCGGTGGCGCTATCTACTTCACGAGCTGTTCGATTTCTACAGGCACAGCTCTGTTAAATATGGTGTTTGCTCATTCATCTGTACGTAAATAAGAAGGTCATATAGAAGCAATAAACAGTTGGTATTGAGTGCTGCGTGGCGTGTGTGTTATTCGGGTGAATGAGTGTGTACTTGTGTGAGTGTTTTCGAGAGTGAAAGTTGCGCTAAATTCTTGCACTATTACTCGCGCATGTTTCCAACTTAGAGGTAGTGTCCCAGACGCCCAATGTTTAATTAAAGGTCAGTTATTGCTGTAACGGACTTGTCGTCTAGGTTACGGAGTTGAAATTTTGTCTACTCCTGCAGCATCCGTCACTTGTATGCTATTCAAACTGCCCTTAATTATGCCTCGATGATATCCTATCTAGCTCCTGATTAGTATTTACAGGGTATTCTGGCATTCCAGATGAGTTTACATGTAGGTTTAGATACCTAGTTTTTATTTCTTGCGCTAATTTCTCGTTGGTGCCCGGATACTTGTAAATGAACAGGTGCCTTTTCTGAGCGCCGCGTCTTTAGTCTGCTTAGCATCCAATAAGGGCCTAAGAAGCTGCCATGTGTTTTTACTTCTCGCTGACCACTGAGCATGTCACAGAGCTGATGCCATTGTGTTTGATGAACTTTCTTAGAATACTCCTCGATATCCCTTACAATTTGCGCTAGTCGGCGTTTCAAGTTTACATTGAGTTTCTGGTGGAGTCATCGGTGATGTAAACTGCCTGGTTCTTCCAATGGGTGCACATGCTTCGAGTCCGGAATGGGGTGATCCCGCTTTGTTGCAGTTGTTCAAGTAGCCCGTTTAGCTTCATTACAAGGATCAGCAGTCCACTAATCAAGATTCTCAATAGCGGTAGTTAAAAGTGTGTCGCTTAGGAATCTGAATATGCCTCATTTTGTGTGTTCAGTATGAATATTTTTCTTGTGCAATCTTTATTGTGTACCTGGATGGAAAGTATAGATAATGATTGCTGTCATGGTGTCATCCATTGTTTCCCCAACTAACTGAGTAAGGGTTTTTAGCAAGTCTTATTTCGGGGTGTGTGTTGCGACTGACGCTGTTCTCGCTGTTGAATGGGCGGTTGTGGAGCGTGAGTAGTGCCAGTCCCAAGTCTCTAATTGTTTCCCAAATTTTAATTCTGTTGCGGTCACGTTTGCTGTCACCCCATTTTGTATGTTTGGAATTAAGTCGCCCATTGTTAACTGTTATGAGTGACCAGGTAGTGAGCTGACGTTACTCAGAAGAGTGTCAGCGTGGATACTTGCGTCTTTTAGTAGACTATACACTTTTAAAATGTAGACGCTGCTATCTGAGTGCTTGCTGGTGAGTGATCTGCATGCAGATATTGAGTGTGTTTGATGCATTTGGAGGATATGATATCCGCGTATATCTCTCTTATTCTTTATCTTTATTTCATTGCTTGATGCCTGTTTATATGTTTTGAATTGTATGTGAAGTTGTACATCGCATATATATATATATATATATATATATATATATATATATATATATATATATATATATATATATATATATATATATATATATATATATATATATATATATATATATAATTAGGACTAAAGGAGCACACTTACAAAAATTTGATAGTTGTTTACTCTACGTTTCGGCCGTGGCACAGCCTTCGTTAGGATCCATTCTGACTAAGGCCGTGCCACGGCCGAAACTTAGTGTAAACAATTATGAAATTTTCGTAAGTGTGCTCCTTTATTCCTAATTATATTTGCACCGGACCCACAGAATTTCTTTTTTGAATCATATATATATATATATATATATATATATATATATATATATATATATATATATATATATATATATATACATATGAGATCTAATTGAGATCTAACAGACAGTAATGCCAAGGATTGTACAGGGGAAGTTACTAGAACCAATGGAATGTAAATAAGAAGAAAGAAAAGTGGATGAAAAAAAATAACCAGCCATGAACAGGAATCGAACCTACGACCTTCGAATGATGCGTTCGACGCTCGTTATTCGAAGGTCGTAGGTTCGATTCCTGCTCACGGCTGGTTATTTTTTCATCCACTTTTCTTTCTTCTTATTTACATTTCATTGGTTCTAATAACTTCCCCTGTACATTCCTTGGCATTACTGTCTGTTAGATCTTACTAATATTGCGTTAAAACACGGAAAAACGAGCCCTTAGGTATACAATTTTTCCCTTATTATATATATATATATATATATATATATATATATATATATATATATATATATATATATATATAGTTAAGTAGATCCTCCGTGAGCGGTCACAACGTGGTTCATTTCTACGTTTCGGCCTAGCGTCTGGCCTTCATCAGGATTGAAGGTACGGTTTGTTGATGCTCAGCTTTATACAATTTCAAGTCAGAGGGGGGAGAGAGAAAGAGGAAAAAAAGACAGAAATAAGAAGAAAAAAAGGGAAAAAAGAATATAAGGTGGACTCCCCCCGGGCGCCCCCTTCCACTCTTCCTTCCACTTCCCCCTCCATCTCTCTCTTTTCTCCTTTTCACCTTTCTGATGTCTGAGGTCTGTGTACGCTTCCTTTAACTAACGCATTCTTCCCGACGAGACGGCACCTCCTGGCTTTGGCGGTTTGGTGTGGGGCAAAAAGAGCTTTTTTAAAAAGTTTAAGCCTTTAACTACTCAGCGGCCCGTCGACATTTCGTCGTAGAAAGAGGGATGCCGCGTATTGCGGCAGAGGCTGGTAAGCGGGCGCAATGCGAATTCTTTGCCCGCTTCTGGATAACGCGTGCAGTAGGGGCTTACCGACTGTGCACAGGGTTGCTGTTGGGCATGCCATGCTTCGCACAATTGATTGGGTATTAAAGTAAAAACAGAAAACAGACGACAGCTATACTCAGGAAAAGTAGTTACACTTGAAATTGTTTTGCGTTGTCCAGTGCCCTTCGCAGCTGCAGTGCCGTGGCCTCATTTACTATTTTAATTATTGCCGTTATTGTTTTCTAATGCTTTAATTGCTGCAAGTGTACCAGGATTCTCATTTATTCCTTTATCGAGGGTGTTCAATCGGTGGATAAGGTGTGACTCTCATTGTTCAGCTTCTCGGTTTGATTTAAAACCCGTCTGTAAGAGCGTTACTGATAGTTTGTCAAAGGCATGGTCTGCATATAGCCGAATGCCTATGTATATATATATATATATATATATATATATATATATATATATATATATATATATATATATATATATATATATATATATATATATTTATATATATATATATATATATATATATATATATATATATATATATATATATATATATATATATATATATATATATATATATATATATATATATATATATATATTGTAGAGAAGCCGCCGAACACTGAAGTGGGTCAAACTCTCAAGTGTTCTCTAGTGGGTCTACCAAAAAAAGCACGCCGCTCGCGCTGGGAGTCCGTGCTTGGCCGTTACTGTCGCCATTGTCTATACTCGCTGTGTGCCTGCTAATAAACGCCATAACAAATTGGTGGAGAGTGATACGATCCCCTTTGATGCCCTGGGAACTGCGCTCACGTACCCTGCAATCTACCATGTCCCACGACGCCTCTCAGCAAACGCCTCCTCCCATGCCACCCCCTTGTCCCGGTGTCCCCAGGATCTGAGATCCACCCATCTTTACGGGCGCCGATGGCACTGACGTGGAGGACTGGCTCGCTATTTAAGAGCGCGTGAGCGTCCCCAACAAATGGGACGAGGACGGCAAGTTGAAAAACTTGGTGTTCTACCTTGCGGGCGTTGCGAGCTTGTGGTACAACAACCACGCGTCCGATATCGCAACCTGGTCCGATTTCAAGACCGCTATCACCAACGTTTTTGGCCGCCCTGCGGTTCGTAAGCTGCAAGCCGAGCAGCGCTTACGCGAACGCGCTCAGCAGGCCGGTGAGTCATTCACCAGTTACATAGAAGATGTCCTGGACCTGTGCAAGAAATCCAACGACAGCATGTCCGAATCAGACAAGATCCGGAACGTCATGAAGGGCATTGACGATGATGCCTTCACGATGCTGCTTGCCAAAAACCCAGGACAGTAGCTGAGGTCATCACGCTGTGCCAGAGCTAAGAGGAGCTCCACCGGCAGCGTTCGATGACCCGTCGCTCCACACCACGAGATGCAGGGCTTGCAGGCTTGGAGGCGAGCTATGATCAGGTGGCAATGGTGGCAGACCTCAAGTCCTTCATACGTGAGGAAATCGCGCGGCAGATCTCTCTCCTGCACTTTGCCCACCCACCGGCTGCTTAACAATCGGCCACTACTATTCTTCCACCCATCCGCCGAGCAATTGAGCAGGAAATAGCGGATGTCATGCCTGCGTACCAACCACAACAGCTTCCGGCCCCTGCGCCCCCAAGTTACGCCCAAGTGGTCGCCAGGCTGCCTCCAGTCGTTCAACCGCCCGCCCCACTGACTTACGCCGAAGCTGCCGCACGACCTCCATCCTTTGCAGCGGCTATGCCGGCTACGTATGTTGACGTGACCTCTCAGACTCAGCTCCAGCACCCCCTGCAGCCTTTCCAGCCACCGTTCCGTCCATCGGCTCTTGCGTCATGGACAACACCTACCCCAGCGAACCGATGGCGCACACCCGACAACCGGCCCATCTGCTTTGCCTGTGGTTACGCTGGTCACGTAGCCCGTTATTGCCATCGTGTACAGCCGGCTCGAATTTCTTCGCCTAGTGCTGGCCACCTCAGCTGTCCCTATCACGACGAACCACCGTCTATGCCACCGCCGTCTCGCCCAGGTCCATCTTCTCGAAGGTCGCCGTCTCCACGACGTCGTTCCCTGTCCCCCATGAGGCCAAGTTCGGCTACTCATGAGCGGAAAAACTAGTCGTCGCAGTCCCCGAGGCAAGGACTGCGATGCTATTGCGATGTGAAAGCCCTCAGAGCCGCCCATCTAATGTCATCGACGTGCTTGTGAACGGTGTTCATGCGTCTGCTCTTATTGACACTGGAGCTGCAGTATCCGTTATGGACGAAAACTTTTGCCGCTTGCTTCGAAAAGTGACGACGCCGATTTCTGGGTTGTCCCTTCGTACTGCCGGTTCACATCGTATCCATCCTTCAGCAGAGTGCACAGCTCGCGTTGTCGTTTAGGACGTTTTGTATGTCGGCCAATTCATCATCATTCCTGCATGCTCTCATGACGTCATCCTGGGCTGGGATTTTCTTTCCCGCAACGACGCCGTCATCCATTGTGCCAATGCCGAAATTGAACTCTCACCCTTCTCGCATTTGATGCTGGAAGACAGTCCCTCAAAACTGAGTAAGATTCTCGTGAAAGACGACACCTTATTGCCTCCAAGCTTGGTGATGGGTGTACCTGTCTACTGCGCTGGACTCTCCGACACAATTGCGCTCGTTTCGTCATCCGACCGTGCTTGCCGAAGGAAAGGGTTGCTAGTACCTTTCGCGACCGTGCAAATCACCCAGAGCAACGCCGCTATTTTTTTGACCAAGCCATCCCCGTACACTGTTACCTTGGTTCGAGGGGAATGTCTCGGCAGAGTGGAACCAGTGGATAACGCACAAGTCCTGGACGTACCTGATGACTCGCGTTGTCCCAGTTCGTGTACCGTCAGCGCTGTTTCCACTTATGATTCATCATCTCCTGATGTATTTGGCCCCTACATTGACGACAATCTTACGTCGGTACAGCGTTCCCAGCTTCTGGACCTGCTGCAAGAATATCATTCTTCTTTCGATGTCGGGCGAAGTTCTCTCGGTCGCGCGTCCGCTGTTACACATTGTATCGACACTGGTGCCTATTCACCATTACGGCAACGTCCCTACCGCGTGTCGCCTGCTGAACGTCGGGAAATTAACGAGCAGGTTGATAATATGCTCAGACGCGACGCTATTCGGCCCTCGGACAGTCCATGGGCGTCTTCTGTTGTTCTTGTCGCGAAGAAAGATGGTTCTGTGCGGTTCTGTGTGGACTACAGACGGCTCAATAAGATCACTCGCAAGGATGTTTACCCACTGCAGCACTTCGATGACGCAATTGACTGCCTTCACGAAGCCGAATTTTTTTCTTCTCTCGATCTGCGCTCGGGGTACTGGCAAGTACCCATGGCTGATGACGCTCGACCGAAGACTGCGTTCAGCACACCCGACGGCTTGTACGAATTTAACGTCATGCCGTTTGGTCTATGTAATGCTCCTGCGACCTTTGAGCGCATGATGGACACAGTTCTGCGCAACTTGAAATGGCACACGTGCTTGTGTTACCTCGATGACGTTGTTGTGTTCGCCCCAGATTTCTCCACGCATCTCCAACGTCTGAAAGAAGTTTTTGCACGTGTGAGCAATGCCGGCTTGCAACTAAATCTGCAGAAGTGCCGCTTTGCAGCACGGCAACTCACCATCCTAGGGTACGTCGTGTCTAAGGATGGAATTCTTCCTGACCCAGCCAAGCTTCGGGCCGTGGCTGAATTCCTCAAACCTGCGTCCGTTAAAGAACTGCGTAGTTTCGTGGGCCTGTGCTCATACTTCCGACGCTTCATACGAAACTTTGCTACGATTATATCACCGCTGACGAAGCTCCTTCGAAGTAACGGGCCCCTCAATTCGTGGTCGTCTGAGTGCGACGACGCGTTCGCAAAGCTCCGCCATTTGCTGACGTCTCCTCCCATTCTACGCCACTACGGCCCTACGGCCCCGATTGAGGTGCACACAGACGCCAGTGGTGTAGGCCTCGGCGCTGTCCTGGCGCAGCGCAAACCCAGATTCCATGAATATGTCGTAGCATATGCAAGCCGTACGCTCACGAGAGCCGAGACAAACTACACCGTCACGGAGAAAGAGTGCCTGGCGATTGTCTGGGCCCTTACAAAGTTTCGACCTTATTTGTATGGTCGCCCATTCGATGTCGTCACCGACCATCATGCACTATGCTGGCTTTCATCATTGAAGGATCCGCCAGGCCGTCTCGCCCGTTGGGCTCTTCCCTTACAAGACTACGACATCCGCGTGCTTTACCGCAACGGACGCCAGCATGCTGACGCCGACGCCCTCTCGCGCTCCCCTCTGCCTGAAGGTGATGTGCTCTGCTCAGTATCCTCGACTGCAGTTTCTGCCATTGATGTTGACATCATCGCTACCGAACAGCGAAAGGATAATTCGATCGGCCCGCTCATCGACGTGCTCGCTGATCCATCCGCAACGCCATCCACGCGTGCCTTGCGTCGTCAAGCTCGCCATTTCGCCATCCGTGACGGCCTTCTACACCGACGCCATTACGACGCCGATGGCCGGCAGTGGTTACTCGTGATACCCCGCAGTCTGCGGTCAGAGATCTGTGAATCCTTCCACTCTGATCCGCAATGCGCGCACTCTGGGGTATTCAAATCCTACCGTCGCATTCGACAACGCTACTTCTGGCGCGGGATGTACCGCTACGTGCAGCAGTTCGTTCGCTCCTGCCTCGCTTGCCAACGCCGCAAACCGTCAGCACACATGTGGCCAGCCAGTCTTCAACCGTTACCTTGCCCTGAGCGTCCGTTTGGGCGCACAGGTATCGATTTGTATGGGCCGCTTCCTCTGACATCAGCTGGTAACCGCTGGGCCATCGTCGCCGTAGATCATTTAACGCGATACGCCGAAACCGCCGCTATCCCTGTGGCTACGGCGCGTGATGTTGCGTCCTTCCTACTGCACCGATTTATACTGCGCTATGGTCCACCTCAGGAGCTTCTCAGCGATCGAGGCCGTGTCTTCTTGTCAGAAGTCGTCGAAGCTATTCTCATGGAGTGCCATTCTGTCCACCGCAAAACAACTGCTTACCACCCGCAGACGAACGGCCTGACCGAACGCTTTAACCGCACCCTCGGCGACATGCTTTCGATGTACGTCGCCGCCAACCATACGAATTGGGATACTATACTGCCCTTCGTCACCTACGCCTACAACACCGCCCCTCAGAGCGCGACCGGTTTTTCACCTTTCTTTTTGTTGTACGGAAGGCACCCGTCACACACCATCGACACTATACTCCCGTACACGCCGGATCCATCTGAGTGTGCACCTATTTCCGAGACAGCCAGGCTCGCTGAAGAGTGTCGCGAGCTGGCCAAGACATTTACGACGCATGAGCAAGAGCAGCAGAAGAGTATTCGTGATGGCTCCACCACTTGTGAACCCACGTTCCTTCCTGGTTCCCTTGTATGGCTCTCAATCCCGACCTCTGTAGCTGGCCTTTCTTCCAAACTACTCCCGAAATATGAAGGTCTCTACCGTGTGATCGAGCGCACATCTCCGGTCAACTATCTTATCGAGCCAATGGAACAATCTTCGGACATGCGCCGCCGCGGGCGCGACATAGTCAAGGTGGAGCGCCTGAAGGCTTACTATGACCCACTCGTAGTGACAAGCTGCTAGGTCGCCAGGTGGCTCCCTCTTCGACCCCGGGGTGATTGTAGAGAAGCCGCCGAACACTGAAGTGGGTCAAACTCTCAAGTGTTCTCTAGTGGGTCTACCAAAAAAAGGACGCCGCTCGCGTTTGGAGTCCGTGCTTGGCCGTTACTGTCGCCATTGTCTATACTCGCTGTGTGCCTGCTAATAAACGCCACAACAATATATATATATATATATATATATATATATATATATTATCTTGTTTTCTCAATTCTATTTTGGTTGCAATTCAGTGCCTGTCCTGCATTTATTATTGCTCGCCGTCCTCTACTGTGCGTTACATTGACTAAAATGAACAGAAACCAACTCGCTCAAGCTTGCGTTCTGGTAGCTTACCACATTGATTTTTCAGCGTTACCCCCTAGGAGAGCTTAGCAAGGACGGTGTAAGGTCCCTGTGCTCAATGACGCCATTTCTAATCGCTGCCACGGCAGTCGCATTTTTATGGTTGTCTTACACAATATCTACCGTTTGGGTATATTTAGGTGCACGTTGGATAAACAAAGTTGGGTAAGTTATTGCCGTCTCACCCGCTACAGCGTCCTTCAAGATTCCCTAGTAAGCACACTCCAGCTATGTGAAAGATTTACAAGGAGATGGGGCGTCTAGCACAGCAAGTATTACTGCCATTGTGGAAAGCAGAAAATGAAGAATGGCCAATGTGCATAAACTAGGATGACCTAGGAAGCGCAGTATTAAAATCAGCGCAAATACTCCAGTGCAGGAAACACAGGAGACATTACCAATTAATTGTTCAACAGAATTTCAAGTGACGAAAAGCGGTACCACTGCTAAGGTATTTTGAACTACTGAGAAAAACTTCTGTATCCCAACGTCTATCAGATATTTATGCAGTTATAAGCCTTACAGAAATCCTTTGTTAACATTCACTTTCGAGTAGTGTAGTTCAGCTTTGGTTAAATTATTCAGATACTAAAGCATTGATACAGTAAGTATATTATGGTCACCTAGAGATGGCTAAGAATAAAGCGCCTAAGATGGCTAAAGCGCCTCAGATGGCTAAAAATAAAGCGGTATGGCTAAGAATAAAGCGCCAAATAAAAAAGGCCCTCTTTTCTGCGCACATTTGTGAAACAAGGTCGCTACATCATCAAACCGTGGGATTCCAGTAACGGCGAACAGGAGGATGTCAGCGGAATATCTGCTTGCAGGCATAACACTTTGTGTAAGCGCACGCGCGTTCTTCGAATGCACATATTTGGCAGTGTAGTAAACCGCCCATTTTTACTATCATTCGTGTTTGGGCCTTGATATCGCCGAAATCTTCAGTTTCGCACGCAGTGTACCAAGAGGAAACTTCTCGTGCTAACGTTGTTCCTGTGCTGCCGAAAGATCAAGAAGTAACTATTGCTCTAGAAGCAGAGCCTATAACTATTATTTGCTCTTGAAAAGATGGAGAAAGTGGGTCCTAGCTTGAACGCTGAAAAGTTCTGCTTATAATTGATGACGATAAATTGGTCAGCAAGTAACAGCAATTGTCTACAAAGTGGGATTGCTACGCCTAAATTCTCAATACTTCAGAATACTATGACACACTTCAACGGTGACATTTGATTTGATAACTTTCCTCTACTGGCGATGAGAACTGAAATATAGTCCCTTTTGGGTGAAGTATTACATGGAAGAGGCAATTGAAAAAAGGTATAAATTTATTGCGGAAAAACACACTTGTACTTCCACATTCAGTGGTCTGTGCCAGTAAAAATAAACCGGAGAGAAGAAACAAAAGACTTGAAATGGCGACAGGATATTAACGAATGGCACAGTCTAGCTGTCTTTGGGACGCAAACGCTGCTGGACAGATGTTTCAAGGAATATGAATTATATCAGGGACATGTCATTTATCATGCGACACCGTTTCTGGAAAGTAATAATCCAACAGCCATTTTTTTTAATTCTCGACACAAATCAGAATAAAAGTCGGAACCACTCGCTGGCAGAGGAAGTAGCACTAGTGGTAGCGTGTAAGATGGATGCCCCAGTCATGCTGAAGAAACCACTGACAATTTCTATTACGCAGTGCTCGGGAATGAATGCAGCTGTCACTGTGTGGAAGAAAAAATTGCGGAAGTTCTGACATGAATAATAATGGAGAGAACGGAACTTTTATTGACGCAGACGTTATCTCAGGAGTGAAGTCTTCTGTAAGTCACCTGAAACTTGTTTTGATAGTATTCGAAAAGTCTGCGTACAACAATTTCAAACGAAATTGCGTTTTTTGAGATTTTATAATCCCGCATTCGACAACAATAATAATGATTTACACTACCATATAAAGTTTGTATCACGTACTACATTTTTCCAGTAGCTACTGTGTATCTATACTTTCAAGATTAAAATGATATGGTAAATTTTTGCACGAGAATTTTGTGTACTTTTATTAATAAACTATTTTGAGGTTTCTTTTCCCAAAACTACTGTACGAACATGAGAGACGCCGTAGTGGAGGGCTCCGAAAATTTGAACCACCTAAGGTTCTGTAACATGCTCCTAAATCAAAGCACACGGAATTTTCGCCTCCATCTAAAAGACGGCCAGCGCGGCCGGGATTCTATCCCACGACTTGAGGGTCAGTAGCTTAGTGTCTTAGCAACTAACACCGCGGCGGGTAAGCTGAGCACTTTTTCTACATGTTGAACTTAAATATATAATATATATCAGCATAATTGATGATTGGCTGATTTGTAAGGTTTAACGTCCCAAAACCATCATATGATTATGAGAGACGCCGTAGTGGAAGGCTATGGGAATTTCTACCACCTAGAGTTCTTCAACCTGCACCCAAATCTGAGCACACGAGCATACAACATTTTCGCCTCCATCGGAAATGCAGCCGCCACAGCCGGGATTTGATCCCGCTACCTGCGGGTCAGCAGCCGAGTACCTTAGCGACTAGACCACCGTGGCGGGGCATATATACCAGCATAAATATTTCAGGTAAGTGGTAGGATTGGGCGTTATCACGTATTGGTAGAGCTTTAATAGGGTCTTTAAGTTTGAAGGTATATTACTTTACGCTACCATATTACCGAATACCGGAAGAAATCTCCGCATGCGCGGACCTCTGCGGAACGTAGAATTTTACGGAACGTAAACTACCCATCGGAGAAGCTTTACTTTTGTGGTTATATCTTGCAGATCGACCTTTTTTCGTGGGGACTCGCGATATCCACAACGCAGATACTTCATCCTTCGATTCAAAATAAGCCTAATTGCGAGTGCCAATAGCGATGACATTGTTTCAGCCGGATTACCAAAGCTAGGGTGTCCTAGAACACCCAAGCCGTAATCGTGTGAACTCTTTGGCTCGCGACGGCCTGGATAAGCGGTGCCACCCAGCGAGGCCACAATAAAGCAAGGAGGCACAAAATTGTTATTGCAGAAACATCGTGCATTCTAGCTCGTGCATTACGAATGTGTTACCGTTTTATTTATTGTATAGGTGATAAACTTTAGGCCGTAACAAATGTGTCTAGGAAGGTTGCTTAATGAAATGCCACAAGGTTGTTGCGGTACCCTTGTATTTTTTCGCCATTTTACGCATACGAGGGTACTGTACGCGATGAAAATCCTCGCAAGATACTTCAGCAGATCTTGTGGTAGCTGTAGTAGTTAACGAAGGAATCTTTGCAAGATGTTTCAGCGCGCGAACAAAAGAAAAAGGACTGGGTAGACAGAAAGAGCGCTGACGTCCAACTAACTTTATTTCATAGAGTGGCAAGAATATATACTGCTGAAAAGGATGATAACAGAGCATGAAGGTAAAATGCAAGCCTACGCTTGCATGACTACGCACCAACTAGCAAAAGCTTCCACTCTTGTGAGTAACGAAGGAAGTTTAAATAAACCCTGCTGGAGTGGAGGCTACCTGTACTTAATGTTGGGCCGCACTTAAGCCATGCCGCGCACGTGGCAGACATCTTGCCATAATGACGAGGGAGCCAAAGCACATACGCTGCGCCTCTCTGTGGACGGGAGAGCAATGTTTCGCGGAAAACCTTGTTTTTTTACGGCTCACAAGCGGAGCAGTCAAGGTCGCCCCCGTTCGGGATTAGAAGGGGAAAGCTTACTCAGAAAAGCGTCTAGCAAGAGGCAGGTCAGGCGCCCCCGTCTGAGTTTAATCTATTGTTGGCAGGCACGCGTGTCATTGAGAATGACATGGGGACGCGACCACTTGGCTGACCGAGACATAGTGGCGGCAGGTAAACGACCATATTCTCCCCCCGCTGTTGTTAGGATGTCGGGGCGCCTCGCTGTCGCATGTACACCTGGTAAGCGCACGGAGCCTAGTGGTGTACTCATCGCTCTTAAGGACGCTTCTAGGAAGCAACTGTTAAAGAAAGAACTGACGGGGCTTGAGCGTGAGAACGGCCGCCGACGGAAGTCGGCCGATGGAAACAGCACGAGTAATGTTGGGCAGCACGGCCTGGTATGGGAGAGAGTGTCACGTGCGGAGAACCTATCCCTTTGCGTGTTTCATTTGGTGACGAGGTTTTTACAAATGTAGTGCCTTTTATGAAAGTGTTTCTGTGATTGGTTGTGATGATCCGAGTCCCAACATGTGATTGGTTTTTGTGAAGACTCTTTGTTCGACCAAGGGTTGAAAAGAGGATGTTTGAATTTGAAAGGGAAGCGGAGTCGGGGAAACAGCGGAACTCACCACCGGAGACCATGCCATGCAGGCCGAGGGGTATGCCACCATTTTCTATGTTTTGACTTTGTGACCTAGTGCATTTTGTAAATTGAAGTTGTGTTAGACAAATAAACCCCCAATGAGTGCTCCCCGAAATGATCGTGTTGACTTCTCATCGACTGCCTCCGCGAAGTTTCACCCACACTTATTCGTCTCCCTGGTCGTCCGATGCGCCTAACTTTGAACAACCCCGACGTTTCGCTACAATATCGTGGAGGTTGCTCGGTAACGATAGTCCCGCTCTGAAATTATGCCCCGAGTCAACAACAAATATCAGGAACCTACCTCTGACTGCTCTACTATGATGGAACCCCCTACCTTCTTCTCTGCTATGTCTACCCCCCAAGCTAAACCATTCGTCGGACCACCAGTCTATAGAGGCGTGCCGGAGGAATCTATTTCCGAGTGGCTACTTTGCTACGAACATGTAGCGTCGCTTAACAATTGGGACCAAGCCACGAAGGTGAAATTTCTATATCTGGCTTTAGACGGAGATGCGAAAAAGTGGCACACCACTCAAATTCTGACCGGTGCTCCTAATACATGGGAAGAATGGGCGACGCTACTAAAAACATCCTTTACGAGTTGCCACTCAGTCGAGATCGCCCATTTGCGGCTACAAAACCGCACCCAATTGCCGTCCGAAACCCCCGATCAGTACTACTATGACGTCGTACAGCTGTGTGCAAGAGTGAACCCGTCCATGACGGAAGATGATCGGTTGCGGCACCTTATGCGCGGTTTGCGTCCGGATATTCTGGGGAATATGATAATCGCAAACCCGGAGAGCTGCACTGCATTCCTCCAAATTTTGCAACGCATAAATCTGGCAGCTTTTATGAGCCATGCGTTGGCACCACAACCGATTGGCATCCAGTATTCTACCGGATTGCAGTCATGGATGCAAAACATCGCGCATCCCGTAGGGTTCGCACCCGCCGCAGCGACAGAGCACTCTCCTACGTGTGTCGCCACCTGCGCCGCGGCCGAATCGCGTTGCCCAAGGGGGGCTGCCGACCGCGAAAGAGACCTGAAAGCGATTGCGGACTCGATCGCCTTGCTGTCTGACCGGCTAAAAAGCATCGAAGACGAGGTGCGTCGCCCCCCCCCCCCCCCCCATGCCTTGGCCTCAGAGAACTTCCCGTGCCAACGACAGGCGTCCCCGATGCCAGATTTGCCGCCGCATAGGCCACATAGCACAACAGTGCTGGCAGCGGTTCCGAGATGACAGGAACGATCAGGCGGAGCTCCAAGGCAATCAGAATGTGCAGCCCAACCCTTCGGGAAACGATAATGGCCGGGCCTAGGGGGCCAGCCCGGCCGCCCCATTGGCACATTGTCGGAAGGCCAGCTTCTCACAGTCCCCACACGAGCCAACGGTACAGAAACAAAACTTGTAATTGACACCGGCTCGTCCGTAAATGTCATCTCAGAAGAATTAGCTGACAAAATATGTGCTTCATTTAAACCGAAAAAAGACATATTCATCCGAGGAATTGGCGGAGGCTTGCTCACCCCCAATTGTGAAGCTGAAATAAAACTTGAATTTGGCACCACCAAAGTTCACGAGACGTTTTTAATGGTCAAGGATTGCCCGTACGAGCTACTCGGTGGTCTTCCTTTTTGTCGAGCAGCCCAGCTTCTCATTGATTTTTCCAAAAAAGAGCTGCAACTAAATGGTGAAATTTTCCGGCTACGTATAGATAGAAGAGCCCCCGAACATATGATGTACTTACAGCGCGGTGCCACGAGCCAATTCGCATTGAACCTCGCAGAGAAGTCGCCATTGAAGTAAAGGTCGCAAGGGACGGAATTCACCTCGTCGAACCGAACAGCACGCTCAGAAACGGACTTCAGGTTGCACGCACAATAACGAGGATCGTGCATGGGAGAGGCCTCACTCGCATAGCTAATCCTACCGTGTCGCCAGTAAACCTGCTCAGCGGAACAAAGCTTGGATGGACTTCATCTATTCATGACGCACAGCTGGCAATCACGGCCCCCGAGAACAATCGAGTGCCTCAAGAGTTTGATATAGAGACTGGGGATCACCTACAGCCATCTGAACGGGATGAACTGCTGTCGCTCATGGAGAAGTACCGCCATCTATTTACGAGCAGTGACAACCCCATCCGGCATACTCATGTTGCTGAACATGTGATCGACACAGGCGATTCTCGACCAATTCATCAGCACCCATATCGTCATTCCCCTTTTGAAAGACAACAGATTGAGCAACAAGTAGAAGAAATGCTGCGCGATGGGATAATTAGAGAGTCTCAATGTCCTTGGTCATCACCTGTCGTCCTCGTGAAGAAGCCAAATGGGACTTGGCGTTTCTGCGTCGATTTCCGCAGAGTCAATGAGGTCACTAAAAAAGATGTGCACCCACTGCCACGAATTGATGACATTCTCGACGTGACACAGGGGTCAAAATACTTCACCACACTTGATCTAACATCAGGCTACTGGCAAGTGGGCATCAAGAAGGAAGATAAGCAAAAGACCGCATTTGCCTGTGGACCCGGCCTGTACGAATTCAATATTGTCCCTTTCGGCCTGTGCAACGCCCCTGCCACATTCCAGAGACTGATTACCAAAGTCCTCAGTGGTCTTCTCTGGAGAGTTTGTTTGGCCTACTTGGACGATATCGTTATTTTCTCGAAGACTATGGCATCTCATTTGCAGGATTTGGAAGGTGTGTTTTTGGCTTTGGACGCGGCAACCTTACGACTGAAGTCCGAGAAATGCAGCTTCGCCCGCCAGGAGATCAAATAGCTTGGACACATTCTCACAGGTGAAAGCATCCGGCCGGTCCCAGACAAAGTAGCAGCGATCGAAAAATTCCCCAAGCCACGAAACAAGACGGTGTACAGAGCTTTCTCGGAATCTGTAACTACTATCGGCGATTCATCAAAGATTTCTCTCGCATTTCTCGACCTCTGACCAACTTAACCAAAAAGGATGTTCCTTTCGTCTGGGATGCGGCATGCGAAGTGGCCATGCAATCCCTCAAAGAGAAGCTGATCACAGCCCTAATTCTGCGTCAGTTTGAGCCGGGAAAGCCGATAGAAGTGCACACTGATGCCTGTGATTACGGCATTGGCGCCGTGCTTGTACAGAAAATTGGAACTCAAGAGAGAGTCGTCGCTTATTCCCGCCGCCATCATAACAAGGCTGAGATTAACTACAGTACATCTCAGAAAGAATGCCTCGCCGTTGTGTACGCCTGCGGACAGTTTTGGTCACACGTCTTTGGTTCTAAGTTCACGGTCGTGACTGACCAAGCCAGCCTGGCTTGGCTAATGAAAGTAAGGAATCCGAACGGTCGTCTTATGCGATGGTCTCTGTTGCTTCAGGAATTCGACATAACGTTCCGACACCGCCCTGGCCTCAAGAATGGAAATGCCGACACGCTTTCCCGCCTTCCTCATGATCCCGCGCCTGTAAGCGAAGAAAACCCCTTACCGTTGCTGGTTCTGAATCAGGTGGATGTTGGAAAAAAGCAGAGGGCAGACCCATGGATGAAAGAAATTATGCAGCACCTCGAGCACGCGGATGCGCCCGTTGTCAGGAAAACTAAAAGAACGGCACGGAGCTTTCGGTTGATCGACGGTGTACTGTATCGAAGGGCGAAAGGGTTTCAGGAGGATCGTGCTGCGCTCGTTGTCCTCAAGTGCTTGAGATCTGAGATTTTAAGGTACTGCCATGACGCCACCACGACAGGCCACTTAGCTGTCAAGCGCACTAGGGAGGAAGTTCGTTGCCGATATTTCTGGCCGAAGATGTTCTCGTACGTAAGCAAGTACGTTCTCTCCTGCTTCGACTGCCAGACACGAAAGCAACCACCGGGGAGGCCGGTCGGTTTCCTCCAACCGATCCCACCTGCAGGTCGACCTTTTCAGCAGGTGGGCATGGACTTCATTGGGCCTTTCACTAAATCTAAAGCAGGGAACCGCTACATCGTCATGATTACCGACTACCATACAAAATGGGTCGAGGCTGTCGCGTGTCCAGCGGCCACTGCCGCAGAAGCAGCAAGAGCTTTCGTCGAACAAATCGTCCTACGTCATGGTGGCCCGGAGAAAGTAATAAGCAATCGTGGGCAGCACTTTGTCGCTAACTTGACCGAAGAAATATTCCGGCTCGTGGGTAGCGAGCATGCCACCACAACAGCATACCACCCACAGGCCAACGGCTTGTGCGAGCGTTTTAACCGCACGTTGGCTGACATGCTCAGCATGTACGTTTCCTCACACCACCGCGACTGGGATGAATTCCTACCGTACGTTCTTTTTGCATACAATTCTTTCACCCACGAGACGACTGAATTCACTCCCTTCTTTCTTCTTCACGAACATGAGCCGACACTACCGGTGGATGTAGGGTCGGGCGTGCAACGCGGGTTCGACTACACCCTGGATGCAACGAAAGTGGCCCGCAGGCTGTGGCAGGCTCGAAAAATAGTAAATGAACGGGACAAGCGTCAGCAGAAGAAGAACAAGCGCAGCTATGATGCTAGGCGACGAAGTGTTGTTTATCATCAGGGCGACTTGGTGTACTTGTGGACTCCCTCCCGGGCGAAAGGGAAGACGACGAAGCTTCTTCACAAAAATCACGGACCTTTCCGTCTTGTGCGCCGGTTAGCCGAGAACAACTGGGAGGTGGTAGACTAAACTGGGAAAAACGTGACGGTGTGAATGTGGCGCGTTTAAAGCCCTGCCACGTTCGATTGGGCTCCGATGCCGATGACGCGGACGATGAGTCTGATGATAATCATGAGGTGCGCGATCTCGGTGGTGATGTGCGCGAGGGCAGTGCCAGGAGAGATGACCACGGATTGCATCGAAGTGTTGTGCGCGAGTGCAGTGCAAGGAGAGATGACCACGGATTGCATCGAAGTGTTGTGCGCGAGTGCGGCTCCAATGGTGATGTGCGCGAGTGCAGTTCGCGAGTGGGTCAAGAACTCCGTTTGCAACATTGTGTGCGCGGGACACAGACCAGTGTTCCAGTACAGCATTGCGAAAGCTACGACACGGACACTGAACTTTACTCGGACTGGAAGACATTTTCAAGTAATAACAACGCACAACAGAATGTCAGTGCTTACGAAACGGACACTGAGTTGTATTGCAGTACCGACGAGTGAGCCTATATATTTCAGTGCCCAATGAATTTGTTTTGTTTTTTCATCTGTTGTTTTTATGTAATTTTTTAAAGCCTCTCACCTGTTATACACATGCATAAGTGTCTTTAAATAAGCATCTCACACACTTGTTGAATGCAAAGCCTTTTTGTATAATTAGTCTATTTCTTGTCGTGTTTTGCAGATAAATTAAGTGGGACACTCTTTTTCGTAGGGGGGAGGTGTCGCGAGAGCAATGTTTCACGGAAAACCTTGTTCTTTAACGGCTCACAAGCGGAGCAGTCAAGGTCGACTCGTTCGGGATTAGAAGGGGAAAGCTTACCCAGAAAAGCGTCCAGCAAGAGGCAGGTCAGGCGCCACCGTCTGAGTTTAAGCCATTGTTGGCAGGCACGCGTGTCATTGAGAATGACATGGGGACGCGACCACTTGGCTGACCTAGACATAGTGGCGGCAGGTAAACGACCATATTCTCCCCCCGCTGTTGTTAGGATGTCGGGGCGCCTCGCTGTCGCATGTACACCTGGTAAGCGCACGGAGCCCAGTGGTGTACCCATCGCTCTTAAGGACGCTTCTAGGAAGCAACAGTTAATGAAAGAACTGACGGGGCTCGAGCGTGAGAACGGCCGCCGACGGAAGTCGGCCGATGGAAACAGCACGAGTAATGTTAGGCAGCACGGCCTGGCATGGGAGAGAGTGTCACGTGCGGAGAACCTGACCCTTTGCGTGTTTCATTTGGTGACGAGGTTTTTACAAATGTAGTGCCTTTTATGAAAGTGTTTCTGTGATTGGTTGTGATGATGCGAGTCCCAACATGTGATTGGTTTTTGTGAAGACTCTTTGTTCGACCAAGGGTTGAAAAGAGGTTGTTTGAATTTGAAAGGGGAGCGGAGTCGGGGAAACAGCGGAAGTCATCACCGGAGACCATGCCATGCAGGCCGAGGGGTATGCCACCATTTTCTATGTTTTGACTTTGTGACCTAGTGCATTTTGTGAATTGAAGTTGTGTTAGCCAAATAAACCCCCAATGAGTGCTCCCCGAAATCATCGTGTTGACTTCTCATCGATTGCCTCCGCGGAGTTTCACCCACACTTATTCGTCTCGCTGGTCATCCGAGGCGCCTAACTTTGAACAACCCCGATGTTTCGCTACACTGCCATGGTTTTTAACTGTTATGGCAGGTATGAAGGAAGAGTTATCGATGATAAGATGCCAAATGACAGGTAGGAAGACAGTCGAGATTATTCTGTTTCTGTTGGCGTTTTCCTTGCAAGCATGCACACAGACGAAGGGTCTGTAACACTGGTTTTAAAAAGAATCATATTCGAAGGAGCACCCCTCACTTTCTCGGCACTCATTTTGCTGTTTATTTTATTCTTCACGTGATGAAACCACATGCATATCTTGAGTTCTGGCGCTTTCTTTTTCGACAGTTGTCATGGCTAGCTGCAGCAGCGGTGAGCGATGGTATTGCTGATGCTTTTTCGGTACGTGCGTTGCGGAGGGGGCGGAAATAGGGGGAGACAATTGGTCACTGGCTCATACAAAGATCTGGCGTGACGTCACTACAAACTTCATTGCCCTTGCTGTAGGGCTATGTGGGTGTTCGACACCATGCGATGCATCTCGATCGGGTGAATGAGTATTTGAATGAACTTTGGAAGTGAACTAAGCTATGTTCTAAACGTTTTCTGTGTGCGATGATTCGCGTGGAAAGTCTTATAATAGGAAGGAAACCCACAACAGGCTTGTTATGACCTCGAAGTTTCATGGCACCAATTCTTTACTGGGATTTCTCTTCTCCTGTCAACGAACCCATTAAAACACACCGAAGTGTCTTCGTAAGTAGTGAGTTGAAGCCAACGAGCGTATGCCTATGTAGCCTATCACCATGCATTTCATTCGCAAAGTCCACATATCTAACTGGTAGCGTATAGTGTTAAATGTTTCCTCATTTGTCAACAACCAAAGCATAGTTTTAGGTCGCTGACCGGCATTAGGCTAGCTTTTTCAAGACTGTGATTAAATCGAAAATCTAGCCTTTTATTTCATGTAACCGTATGACGTATCTTATAGTGCACTGTGCTGAGAGTGTTCGATATAAAACATCGAGCGTACATAATGTTGCAGACTCGGGTCTCACCCGACGCTTCTCCGCTGGTGTGGGTTGCCGAGACGCAAGGGTTACGTCAGACCCGGTCTCCTGCGGTAGCGTTGGGCAACTCCGAGTGGAAGAAACGAAGCTGACAAGCTGGGGAAGCGAAAAAACAAACAGCTTTACTGGCACTATTCACAACTATTTACAGCATAAGAAGTTAAGATTCCTCAAATCACGAGCGTGGTGAATGAACCGTTCAAACAATGGTTCAGAGCAGCGTCCAGCACTTTGCAGTGTGGTTTTGAGCCCTGTTCAGTTCTTCCACCTTCATTGAAACACCAATCGCACACAAGGCACCGCCCACCAGAACATCAGGATGGTCACCAGTTTGTAATCGCACCTCCTGACGCATTGCTCTTCGGGTCAGTTTCACTGAACAGAGGGGCAGTGGGGTCCATCCCTGAACAAGTTGGCGGTTGGGTTGCTGCTGCTGTCTTTTCATGGAAGATAAGCAACCGATTAGCGGCTTTTAATCGCTTAGACATGAACTGAGTGGTCGATCTGCCTCACCGTCTCGCCAAACAAGCCATGTAGGGACATTGGCTCACAGACAGCCGAAGTTGCCACATTCTAATCCCTTTGTTACTTCCCGCTGCTCGATGTTTGTTCCGAGAAAAGAGCCCTGGGGCTTCCGAATGGGGGAACACAGCTCGGATCAGCTTTTCATGGCCAGCATGACACCCACGGATGAGAGTCACAACAGCCTCCCTCTCGCCAGATGAGTCAAGGAGGGCAACAGTCGCCGCTGCTGTACAAAGGGACGGGGAAAGTCTCCGCGTTTAAATGCCGTGGACTAGCCTTCGCTTGTCGCTTTATCTAGGTGATTGCGGAAAACTTCGACAGTGTTTCTGAAACTCGATCACATGCACAAGCTAGCACTCGGCCCACTCCGAAAAAACCAAGCCAAAAGAGGGATGACAAAACAATTTTCATTCCTAGTTTTATACGAAAAGATCACGTCGCAAACTCTACGGACTCACGCTGAGAAACCAAACATGCTACCTTACACATTCATATAATAGTTTGCACAAAAAAAACTCAATTAACCCATTTGACACATCAGGAGCACTCTGGATCGTTTGAAAAAGCGGCTCAGCGCTTGAGCGTCTTGATTCACTTTACCCTTCTTATACTTATTCTCAAAGTCATACTGTTAAGGAATCAAGCTACACCTCACAAGGCGACTGTTCCTTGATGTCGCGGTTTGCAGCAAGGTAAAGGGACAACCTCTACTCTAAATTTAGCACCTCCGAGATAACACTGCAACTTAGGAATGACCCACACAATGCAAGCGCACCACTTTTCTGAAGCGCAGTACGCCTTCTAACGAGACCCCAATTTTCCGACGAAGTAGAGCTCGGCATGCTCATTACCATCTGATTCTTCTGACAAAATGACACCTACAGGCTTTCATCGCGCGCATGACGCTATAGCGTGAATTCGTGGTTATAATAGAGAACTCTCAAAAGCGGACGGCTGATCGATGTAAACTTCAGGCTTTATGAGGCAGTTTCTTTCTTTTCGTTTTCGTCGGCTCTGTCCCACGTAGAACATTCGCCCGGAGCATGCAAACACTGAATAAACTAGGATTCAGCGAGTGCTAAAATTGTCTTTACGCCAGTCTTAGTCTTCGGCCGCCACTAATCGATTACTGCATAGACATTAGCTTTGTAGCCTTCCGGAAATATTAACGTACGTTGTGACGTATATTCAACGGTATACCTTAACGTTTAGGGAAAGCTTAATCATCCGCCTATCTGATCACTTGATCGATTATTCTTGAAACAAAACATAGGGAACCAACACTGCCTTACAACCGGTTTAATGGGTTAAAGTTAACTGTCTATGCTAACGCTACTGATTAAAAAAAAACACGGCTCTCCTGAGCACCTCATTACTCTCATTACTGCTGTGTTGCAAAATACACAGCACTCTAACACAAGCGCCTAATCCCTCGCAGTTTGTCCGAAATTCTTTTGTTACTTTGTAACAAATTGTTTACACCAGGAATAAATGAAAATCCAATACTCATCAAAATCACCTCACAAGAGTGTCGTTGGTTTTATGTGAAAATTTTGCACCAGATGGCTCTTGATTCTCATGACACGTAAGGACAACCCCGGCGTGTCGCGCCAAGCTTAATTATTTTATGAAATCATACGGTCTATGCCAATATCTCCTTTCTTCAAATGCTCATTCAGGCCACATGCACATGACAGTGAAGTTATACGTCACTGCACTAAACCTAAGAAACACTTGAAAAATATTTTTTTTTTGTTTTTTACCTGATGCACATCTTCGTACTAATGTATAAATCACTTGAATGCTAACTCTTATGTTTTAGTTTAGTGGTTTTCCTTCTGAAAACGTTACACCACTTCTCATAAGCTATACAAAATAAAAACGACTGAAATCTACACCTCCAATGCAAGTCTGAGTGACCACACTTAGCACGCACGTGCGAAAATACTCAAACTGACCGCTCTCCTTTTCTCAACTAGATTTTTATGAATCGCATGCGATGGGGTCATATTCCTGGTGGCTTTTGAGCCCGCCAGAGGCTGCAAAGTGCACAAACAACAAGCTATGTACAGCCGTCACACCTTATTCGGCACTTCGGCCGGCTCCCCTCAAAAATGTGAAAGGGTCGCCAGAAACAGTAGAAAAACATCGAGCATTGCCTCTTTGTGCTCGCCTCCACGTGGTATTTAGTCATTGTGCTCCGTTTTTGACCCTTCGGAAAATGTCGCTTTTGCGAAATTGTCATGCTGAACCATGCGTTTCGTTAGAGTGACGCACCTTCTTTTTCTCTCTACACCTGTCTAGCCACTTGCGCTTCCAATAATGCCACAACTGACGTCTCCTTAAGTGGACTGATGGCCTACCCTGTCTTCTTTCTCGCGACGGGGTGGGACCTGTCCTAGGCATACGCAGTGCTGAACGCTTCCGCTTCTTTCTTTTTTGATGATGTTTGCGTACCTCCTTTTTCTTGACGCCATCATCATGTCAAGTCATGGCCTGGGGAGTTGGGGAGCTCATTGGAGCTTGTGCTACAACTTTCCTTTTGCTAACACTTTTTAACTCTACATCATAACAGACTGTCGGACCAAATTATCTTTGCCAACACTGACGAAATCATTACCTGGGCCCTCTTCGAGAACATCGCTGCACTCCTGAAGGTCGTTTTCTTCATCTCATCAGCCACTGCGCCAACCATGTCTAAGTATGACGATCTCATAACTCCCTCTCGAGGCACAAGGAAGGTTTTCAGTCCCTTACTGAGCCCATTAGGGCTGCTGTCTTATAAGCTGACGGGGAATAGAAGTGCAGTGTTTACCCAAACGCCCGTAGCTTGGTTGGATACGTGCCTTTCTGGTCTTTTGGTGCCCTCTTGAAGAGTTGCTGAATGAATAAGAGAAGACTGCAGAGAAGATGTTTCCACCCTTCTCAGACATTAGTCTTTTATTCATAATCTCGTTTTAGTAGCTTGAGAAGAAAGCCTCTTTCTCTTCGTTCAGTCTTCTATTCCTACACGTCACAATATTGAGTTGTTTTATCTTCTCTTACGAAACATGAGGCATTTTTGTGTAAAAGCTGCCGTGTAGGTCATGCAGTCCCCACAACTTCAACAACTTTTTCAAGTTGGATGCGCATACAGGAGTACCCTGGGCCCTCGGTATTGGTCACTCTTTTTGCAGCTGGAACGTGCATTTCCCAGTTGAGATTTACTAGTTCTTCTCGCTGCACTAAAGAAACAAAACAAAAAAGGCACAAATGTAAAGAAACAGGCGTCCCTGTGTATTGCCCCAATGTTTTTTATTCAACCTAGTATCATCGAGTTACCATTTTAATTCACGCATGAAGGAGACGATAACTAAATAGAAGGAGTCACCAAATATTCATTTCAATGAATAGCTTAAGGCGCGTCCTTTTACTATTCGCACAACATTTGCGTCGGTGTTCAGGATGCCGTCAGATGCGCGTGGTGATGGCAACGTGGATTTTTTATGCGCGTGTCCTATGGAACCCCTGTTATTAGATAAAAAAAGGTGTACTTTCTCGGTTAATAAATCTGGATGCGAAAAAGGTTAACGGCCCGGACAAAACACCGACTGCCTTTCTGAAACAATACGTAGAATGGGTATCGTTCTTTCTTGTTATTATCTTTGCAAAATCTTTATCAACTTACTTTCTTCCACAAGATTGGCTCTCCGCAGTTATCATACTTTGTTTAAAGCCAGCAACCGAATGGTTATTAGCAACTATTGTCCTGTGTCACTCACGTTCGTTTGCTGCAAAGTTATAGAGCATATTATAGCAAAGCATATCATGATTGACTTGGAGGTCAATCAATTACTTAATGACTGTCAGCATGGATTTCAAAGCGGCAAGTTCACAGTGACACAGTTGATTCAAACAATTCATGATTTCAGTTAGGCTATAGACGAATGCAAACATGTTGGTGTAAAGTGCATTGATTTTGCTAAAGCTTTTGATGTTGTCAACCACTCTAAGCTGCTTTTTAATCAGAGAAAGGGGATTCACTGATGAAACCATAAATTGGATCGGCGCATGCTTGAGTAACCGCAAGCAAGTGGTGAGGATTGATGGTTGTCTTTCAGCTACGCTAGATGTGTTTTCAGGTGTGCCTCAAGGGTGCGGTCTTGGCCCGCTGTTGTTTTTTATTGTACATCAACGATATAAGTACTATTGTAAAGTTACCTGCTCAGATGAAACTTTATCCTGATGATTGTTTGGTTTATATGCCTGTAAGCTGTACTGATAATCAGCTTGAGTTGAACAAGTGCCTTGAAGATTTGGAATTGTGGTGTCGTGAATGGGATATGTAAACTAACACCACCCCCCTCCCGAAAAAAAAACCTATGTACACATTACCAATAAGAAAAGTGTTCTCAAATTTCAGAACAGCATCGAAAGCAACACCCTCTGTGAAACAACATATTTTATATACTTCGGGGTCACAATTACTAACAACATAACTGGCACCACCACATTAGATCAGTTCGTTCTGGGTCATTAAAAAACTTTGTTATTTTCGAGCGAAGTTGCATAAAACGCAGAAACACGTTAAGCTGCTTGCATACCAAACATATATTAGAACTAGACAGGAGTACGGCTCCGTGGTTTGGAGTTCTCATCAAAAACACTTAGTTACCAAGTTAGAACGTGTTCAGTGGCGTGCAGTAAGGTTTGTGTGGTCTAGATATACAAAGTGAGATTCAGTAACTGACATGCTCAATTCATGATATTTAGAACCACTGGAAATTCGAAGACGAAAACGAAAACTTAAAATGTTGTATCGTATAATGCAAAGGATAATAAAAATACCCAAAGACGAGTACATACGCCTTCCCGGAAAACGTAGCGCCAGATTGAATCCTGATGCTCCCTTTAAACCTTTCAACGCTCGCTCTGACATCTTTTGGTGGTCATTTTTTCTGTATGCTATAGAACAATGGATTCGTTTACCACATCATGTTATTAAAAGTATCGATGCACAATCTTTTGGCGGAGAAATGGATGCTTATTTTGGTCATGGTTGAATGGAACTACTACCAATTTTGGTTTCTTTTGTGCATTTCTATACGAGTGCCGGTTGTTTTGGTTTTCTGTTTATATATGCTATTGTGCTCCCTCCCTGTTATGACCCTCAAGTGAGAGTAGACAGTAGTAATAAATAAAAATAAATAAAACACTCCAGTAGTATCAACAAACACCAGGTGGGGGCAATGATTTTGGCGCGCGTTTTAGAAATGCGTCACGCCCAGATGGACAACTTTTGTGTCCCAGACCAGCCCGGTCTAAACATTTTGCCCAAAAGTACCTAACGTATCTGATCGTCTTCTTTTGGCCTACAGTCTTCCCGTCACCTCATGGACCAAATGTTCAACATGTTCTACAGCATGCCTGAGCGTGATTCAAGCGTTTGGGCCGACAAGGAAGGAGGGTTTGTCCACTTCCAGCCGACAAGGAAGGAGGGTTTGCCATTCTTTCCTACAAGCTTTTCAGTTCTAAAACAAGCGAAGCTGTTTCATCTGTTTTCAACTGTTACGACAATGTTGTTCTTTCTAAAGTCAAGTCTCAGGCAAAAAAGATGCGTGAAAAGCTCGACCTCAGCAAACTTGTTAGTGACATAGCAAATAGCAAAAAAGATTGTCTTGAGGTATTCTTCAGTGCGAAAACACATAAGCCTGAAAAACCATTTCGTGTTATCGTTTCAGAAAATGGCACGTGGCAAAAAAATGTTGCTTTGTTTTTACAAAGTAAGCTTGGTTTATTAACAGTAGATGACCCGTTTCTCGTGAATAATTCCCATCAAGTTCTTGATTTTGTCCGATCCCGTTCGAATCAGCACATGTGTGGTTTTTCTATTGATGTAAAAGATCTGTACTATTCGTTGCCTCACAAATCGATTCTTAGTTGTGTAGAAGAGAGCATTGACAAGCTTGGTAGCATAACATTTCAGAATAGCGCTGGTATATCGTCTAGTAGCTTTTTAGAACTTTTATTCTTTTATTTGCAATCTACTTTTATTCAATAGAATGGGAAGCCCCACCTTCAAAAGGAGGGCATTCGCTCATGTATTGCTCCAATCTTAAGTAATTTGTTTTTAGCCAAGCTCGACAGAACCGTTTCCGGTGACCTTAGTGACAACCGAATCATGCGCATCTTTAGATTTGTTGACGACTTCCTCATTCTTCTTGACTGTGATCCCATTTTTTGTGCCCTAGATATCCTCAACTTCATCAAAGAGCGGTTTAGTCCTCTTGTTTTAACCCATGAGTTGACTGTTTATAACACTCTCAGATTTTTAGATATCGCTCTCACGTTTCACCCAGACCACTTTTGTTGGATGTACAAACCGAGGAGTAACAAACCCTTGCTTCCGTACCATTCCGCCCATACTAAGCTCGTGAAACGAGGCATTGTAAACATGTGCTTTAGTAACGCCTTGCAGAAGTCTTGTCCACATCTGATGGCAGCTAGTTTCAAGGAACAAGCAGAACGACTTCTGGACGCGGGCTACCCCTCTCATGTACAGGTTTCCGTCGCGGGAATTCTGGTCAAAAAGCTTAGGTGCTTGGGTCAAGGTCTCCCTCGTGTTGAGCCAGTGAGACGTCAGAAGCTGGCCGTAGTGCCTTATCTGCATGGAATCTCCCACAACTTGAAAAAGGTTGGAGAGCGGATCATTGTAAAGGTGGTGTTTTCTGCCCCGAAAAAGCTCTCGTACTTGTGTATGAAATTTGTTTCATGCTAAACCGGGATGCTCTAAAAAGCACTTAACACTGTTTGTCACATGCGCGCAATTTGTAATCTATCAGATACCTCTTTCATGCGGTAAACACTACATAGGACAAACTAGCAGGTGTATTTATGACAGGCTCCACGAACACGCCTGCAACGTAAAAATGGTCGAGATGGTTTTTTGGCACTACATTGCAGCACGTGTGGCCGCGAACCACTTTTTCATGGTACCGTAATCATAGAAAAAAACAAATAAAGTGATAAGGGAGAATATTGAAGCAGAAAGGATCAGTAGATTAGGGCTGAACTGCGTCAGCAATCCTTCTCTCGGTCTTTGTGAAAAAGAATTGTCGTTTTTGAGATCATAAGTTTTTAGCGGATGGCAATAGAGGGTTTTTCATCTGTTTGTTATTTCGAATTTCATGAGCATATATATGTACGCTCCTCGAAATAAAGTTTTGTTGGAAGTAAGCACTCCCTTCTGTCCCTTCCCTTGTCCTATGTTTCAAAACGCGCTACGTCGATTAAGTATATCTAATACTAGCCCTTCATTTAAAAAGAACATTCGACAATATCTCGCATAAGGCCGTTGCAACAGAATTAAACAACATCGGATGTGGGGCAAACAGCTACAATTACATCAAGGCTCTCCTCACAGAAAGGCGGGACTCGAGAAGGTTAGCACAAGTCATGTCAGAAGCTTTTAAGATGCCAAAGAAAGGTACCCCTCAAAAAGCCATGCTCTCTCCCCTGCTCTTTAATATTGCCATGTTAGGACTCACGCGAGCTCTGGAAGAAGTGTCGCAGTTAGGATACACTCTCTATGCGGATAATACCACTTCATGGGCAACGCGTGAATTTCTGGCTAACAAAGAGCAGACACTTCAAAAGGCTGCAACAGCAGTTCAAAACTTTGCGAAGGCAAGCGGGCTAAGCTGTGCCCCAGAAAAATTTGAAATTATCAGGGTACATGGAAAAAGATACAAAAGTAATGAAAACATCGACATACACATTGAAGGTGTCAAAGTACATGAGGTAACCGCCGCACTTATTTTGGGTTACTGGGTTCAAAGTAATGAACGAGCGAACCATACAATAAACATATGAAAATCAGCCACGAAACAAAATGCATGAATGATCCATAAACATACCACACACAGGGAATGAAGGAAGGAGACACACCTAGATTAGTACAGGCACTTGTACTGTGTAAGGTTACGTATAGTCTACCTTTCCTCGCGTTAAACAAATCAGAAGAAGAATCCAGCAAGTCTCTTATTAAGGGCGCCTACAGAGCAGCCCTAGGGCTACCGGTAAGCACACCAACCCCACAGCTTTTGGACCTCGCTATATATAATACATACCCTGAGCTAAAGACAGTGGTACTGACTGCGCCGAGTAATTGTCTAAGTCAAACAAAAGCGGGAAGAGAGATACTTGCTAGGTTGGGCTTCCCGCCTTTTCCCCAGAACCTGGAAGAGGTTCTTGTAAAAATCCCGGATCCCATCCACAGCAACATCTCGATCTCACCGCTGCCCAAAAATATGGATGTAAAAAGAAACAGAAAACGCACAGAGGACAGAGATGGCTCCAAAAACATTAAAAACAAATCAATTTTCTTGTATGTGGACGCTTCGAGGTACAATTTTAAACGGTCAGTTTTGCATCAGTACTTAGCAACGACAACTGCATGGTGACATGTGCATTGCTGCACTCTAAGGCACAAGGGTGTTAAAAGGGTTTGTGGTTCGTCCTTTTGGGGACTAATAGGGCTGTCACAAGCAGTAATCCTTTTAAGGACTAATGCCACCGGGTCTAACAGTTAGTCTCCAAAGACGAGCTCAAGGGGACTAACATTTAACCTCACATTTACACCTTAGTGAGTACCCGTTAGTCCCACAATTCATCTCAAAAGACTAACATTTAGTCTTCACATTTGCACCTCACTGGATGAACGGTTGATCCACTCAAATACTCTAATCGTAAGAGCTTTTTTCCCCAGTTCAAACATTGATATTTTGTTTTTTATTCCGCCAGGCCTAATAATTTTTTCACCTATTTTTCTGCGCAGTGAGCAACGAATTGCGCAGAAAAGAACACGCAAAAAAGTAGTTAGCCACCTATGTGTAACTGCGTTTGCAGTTACGGTAACGACGAAAGACAAAAGTGAGACATGGATATCTTTTATTTTTCTACATATATATGAATTTTCTCCATTCGTTTAAGTGAATTATTGGTAAAGTGCACGAGTCCAGTCTCGTTGTCACATCTTGTCCACTTCTTGTGGAGCTCCTCTGACGGAAGCGATAGATGACAGGCATTGCAGACGCCAGCGCACGCAGCCTTCTCCCTGTTGTGTTCCCACGGTTGTAGGTACAATAAGATAGTAAAAATAGTTAGACACATGTGACAGAAGATGAAGATGCACGCGTATGACAAGTACGTGCAAGTCAACGTAAAAACATGCGTGTAAAATATGGCACACAAATAACTTTGCCTTCACATTTCGCACAGTCCATCTGAAGCTGCTTTGACGAAGGAGATGGATGACAGGCATCGCAGACGCCAGCGACACAGTCTTCAGCATGGTGTGTTACCACGGCTGCACAATAAGTATGTATAATAGTGAGTCAAACGTGATGGAGGATGAATACAAATGCATATGAAAAATACGTACAAGGTGAAATGAAAACATACATGAAATATGGCATGCTAATAATTTCACCGTGATGTCACACATCGTCAAAGACTCATTTCGTTCCCCGTAGCGCAGAGGCTTAGGAGCGGCGGCCGCAGACACAACTGCATCAACCACCACGCCGCTAACAAGTAGGGCGAGTCCTAAGCGAGCGACGTCGTTCACCTCGAGCAAGCGAACGCGAGATCAAACACAGCGCTGCATGCGGAGCGTCTGTCACCAGCGGACTTCGAACAGGAGAGCGAGCCATGCGCTTAGCCGCCGCTACGAACATCGCCGAGCTGGTTTGGAGCTAGCGCCAAAGAAATTGGCGATAATGCGGCCTTTTTCCACAAACTCGAGCGAGTGCAGCGGGAAAACGCGGGTCCGCCGCCGCGGTAACGGACGGCGCCGAGCTGCCTGTGACCGACTTACGGCAAAGCCAACTGTAATGACGACCGATTTTCAGTTAGTTCCGACGCTAGCGAAAGCCCTGCCAAGCCCGTGCTGGTGCTTTTACAGTGCGCAACATACTACAACTAAGCTCGTTACGAGAACCAGCAACGTGTATTCAAAGACTCCCAACACAGCGACGAGGTCTCAGCCCAATATCGTCAGCCCGGAGCTCATCGCAGCGGCGAGAACAGGCGAGCACTCGATGAGCGAGCGTACGGTATGCCGACGGCAACGGCGACCAATTTCCAGGCGGTCGCAAAGCACAGGCGAACTTCAGAGGCCCAAGCTGACCTTCGTGGTGCATTTCATGCATGCGATATACAACACGACCGAGCCCATTGCCGGCAAGCGCGATCTGTATTGCACACGTGACAAGTAGAGTAGAATAAAGAATGATAACCTACTTGCTTAGGAATCCAGCGCTGATTTCAGCCCTTAGACTGAAGTATATAACCGATAGGCCTGCTGTCTTCTCGACCGCCATATTGGCCTTCCCAACTGTGGCTGTCGTGTATTGGTTCTGACTGTCTTGAAGCCAGAGATATACAGCGCGGCGTAGTGACGTATCGAGACTTGCTCCAGACTTCTTGGGTGCAGCGAAACGTAAATTCAGCAGCCTACGCTCATTGAAGCGTACACACAAGCACCATGTCATAATTCCTAGATTGCTGAATCCTGGCGGCCGTGGTCGAGCACTCTAAGCTCGACGCAACGTGAACCGTCACCAGCAAAATACGGGGAAATATTGAGCCAGCAAAGAAGAAGGACGGCTAGTCACCTTGGCAACGCTTTTCGCACTGCCTGCAATCTCCGGGCGTTTCATCCCCTTGGAGCGTGTTTGGTGACTAAGTGGTTTGCGCACGGCGCGCTTCCCTCTGTGGTTGCTCCTCAACGGTCCATCCGTTCATCGAGCGCCTATAGGGCTCCGTTACTGCTTTTTCGGGTAATTTTGCCTTAGAGTGTGCACACGTCCTCGATCGCAAAGGCGAAATGATTTTCCGTTGCCGTTGCAATCAAAGCGCAGGAAGAGAGATGAACCACAGACAATTATCATTTCTGACTCGCAGGAAGTGTGCCGTTTCTTTTTAAGAGGCCGCTTTCAGATAAATATAAGCAAATTCTTACGCGGGAGATCGACGAAGAAATACAGGCTGATCTGGTGTCCAGGACACGCAGGAATGGAGGGGAACGAAAGCGCCGACGCTTTTGCTCGAGGGTTCACGAACCGAGTAGAGCTTCGACAGCACATTCAGTCCTTTGAAACACTCCAGGAGGAAGCTATAGAGGAGGATAATGACCCATCCGGAATGACACCTCGCAAAATTTCTTCTAACCACGAGGCATACGACAAAAACACGGTGACCCCCCCCCCCCCCAAATCATTAGAAGGAGAGGACGCAATTAACCTCAGCAGAATTCAAACGAGAGTCTTTCCCAGTCTTCAAAGATTACACAAAATTTTTTCAACGCTGTATGGGAACGCGTGTCCGTGATGTTGAGGCTCGCCATCGCTCTACCAAATTTCGTGGGGATGCCTAAACCAACCACCAACTTTAGATATCTTTTTAGGTCAGTAAAAGCTTTCTAATACTTTCGAGCAATAGGAGGCACAGCTTACTAGCTCTGACCCAGAGTTGTAGCTTGCATTTCTGCGTCTCGTCAGGCAAGCGGCAGCAGCTAGTGGAGCCCTGGACTTCGGGTCCCAACCATCAAGCTCATGACCCAAGCCCAAACCTTGCGAATAAAGTTTTTCTTTCCTTCCTTTTTCTGCAGAGTTAATTTTGGTATGTATGATTTCTGTAAGCAAGGCCGACGCTTCTTTACGACGCTTCGGCAAAGACCGCCACTTAGCGGTATGTTACCTATTAAGGCCCAGTGTATTTTACAAAGTACACTTAATCATTTGCATTTAAAACTACAAAACGCAATAATTTAATCTTTCGGATTGAAATTTCGAATGCGAATGACAGCAGCAAAAAAATCCTTACTTGGCATATTGATTCGGTTCCTTCTTCCTGTTCTATGAGTTGTTAAACTGTAGCAAAGAGAGAGCCCATGAATCACACTTGGTCAATACTCCTTCTAAACTTATTCTAAGTTTTTGCAATTTATATGTTGTAAAATACTGATTGCGTGTGCTTTAGCGACAACAAAAGAATCTTTGCATGGCACCACCAGTGCATAGAAAACATAGTTTCGTTATGAGGTGTGAACAAATGTGGGTGTATTTTGCATAGTACAGTGACTTAGGTTGTGTACATTAAATTCTGCATTGCCTCATAGATTGAACTAGCCTTTTCTTCAGAAGAATGATATTTTTTGCTTATCTGGGACTCACGTGGCCGCGACAGATGCCATTGTGAATATACGAGAGTTCGTTAATGCTTTACCGTCGCTTCTGGTGCTAACGTAGACGCTTAAGAGGGGAAGAGCAATGACGACACAACTTATAGATGATCTATACCAACCATGAAAACATTACACAAAAGCAACGAGGGAAATAGAGTGTTTGCTCTTATTCACGAAACAATTTTGTTTAGGAATTGCCCCAGATAAGGGCATAGTTGCTACACTGCCGAATGCCAACGAGGTAGTCACCCTGCTATGTAACCATGTGTCCATCTACAAAAAAAAGAAAAAGAAGAAACGTAGAGACATTGCCGGCCGTTTTCTGCAGCTGTAACAATGGCATAGATGGGGCTGAGGACTATGATTTTCCTGCGAATAACTGCAGGCATTTCGCCTCTGCAAAAAAGTGGGGCCAGTTCCTATTTACTCAGTTGATATAAATAGCCGCAGACAACGCGTACAGGGTGTGCTACTTCATTGTTGGTTTTAGCAAACCTTCTACACGCTGACTATTTTCCTTCAGCCGCTTAATAGCAAACACACTCACAGGGCGCTATTGCACCCAACTGAAGTACGACGAGATTTGGAGCGTCCGCTGAGCTTGTAATGATGCTTTGATGATACCGACGTTTTCAAAAGATGCTTGGAAGACAGTTCAAGTATGCAACAGTACAATAATGTGCTGCTCCAATAAACGTGACGTCACGCTTGCCATAAAGCGATGGTGCTTGTATTGGAGGTTTATAGGCCAAGATAAATTTAGTGCTTGTGCGGCAAGAGCTTAGTGTACTCTGCATTTTTCAATCACACCAGCTTTCTTATTGTCATGTTGGGGGCCTAGTGTACTTTTTAAAATACAAAATTTTATCACCTGCAAAACATCATAAAACTCTCAGGAAACTTGCACATGTTGTAAATTGCTATTACTCCCACGTTCTAAATGCCACAATAAAACTCAACCAGTTTTTCTTGCTTGTCTTATTGGTTTAAGGCATAGAAAAAGTAAGCAACTCCACTTGGAAACGTACCTAATGGAAGGTTGCGTAGAAACGACTCTTTGAAGGAGCTAATCGTGTATACCATGGTAATGATGCGTTACTTTACTTAACAAAAGGTTCTGTGAGAGGACAGTGTTAGTTTGTAATGACTTCAGAGTGCTTAGCCATGGCGCAGCACACAACAAATCTGACTAGCGAAACTTGAGTTATAGAGAGTTGTTTTAAAAATATTGACAATTTCCATCCCTTTCATATGTTCGTCTCATCATGCAACTACGTAGTCTCTACCTGCTGGCATGAATAACTATCCTTGAAGTGTTGCAAGGACACTGTGAGGTATTTCACGGATTTGTCCACGAAATGGTAATGAGGCACGTTTCTCACTACTATCGAGGTAACATGCTGAAACTATGTTCTTGCGGTGTGGGGTCAACATGGGAACGGACAAGTTGAACTAATTTCTTGTTGCTGGTTCCGATGGGAGCAGGGATGGACATGCGTATTTTTGCGCCCGACTTTCAATGATTGTCTTTTACGTGATGCTAAGTACCCTTTTCTTTCGCGCTGTCTGGCTACTTCAGTTGTTCAAACCATTGCCACACATTGTTGTATCTACAAAATACTTGCCTGGAAGGTTGCACGGCATTCTGGAGGATTTAGTTCGTGCCAGCAGCTTTGTTCGCTCTCTTTTCGCTGGAATATTTTTATTGTAGTACGTAATAAACTTTTTAAAGATCTTTTTGACATTTTACAACCAGTATCACATCATAGAACCATGTATCCTGCAAGTCGAAGGAACAATGTTCTAACGAGGGTCATTGGAATGATGGCAGCTCGAGGGATCAAAACATTCTTCTCTCAATTAAAAGGGCACTTTCAGTCACACCTTAGTTGCAACAAGAGGTAATGTTCGTGCTGTTGGGAACCAAGTGCTTAATATGCAGGAAAGTTGAAACGTTAGACCTTAATTTCGCGAGAGGAATTGACAGAAAGGAACTCTAAATGAACGACCGTTCGCTTAGCCACAGCAACCTTTCATTTCTTCGCTCTCCTCTTCTGCCACCAACACAGCGTGGCATTACCCTCTCCCCCCCCCCCCCCCAAAAAAAAACAAGAACAAACATTGCATGAATTCCGCGGCTCTGAAAAGCAACAAAAGGTAGTAAAAATATCTGTATCGATTGAGAAGAAAAAGGACGAGATGAAAAAGAAAGAAGTGAGAAAGAAATGTACAATTCTCTTCAAGGCAAGTACCACATCACAAAGTTCTTGACTTGTAGTCAACGCGAATAGTAAAGCTTCATCCTGGAGACGTGAACCATCTCCGAGGAGCTTGGTCAACGAGAACGATGTGACGTGTCTGCTGAGACAACTTCGTAGCTCACTTCCCCGAGGTGATGAAGAACTTGGTAGGGTCCGAAGTACTGACATAACAATTATTCAGTGCGTCCACGTTGGCGTATAGGAGTACCAACCCATACTAGGTCACCGGGTTTGTATATTACTGCTGTGTGGTGGGTTTCGTACCGGCGAGCATTTTAATTTTGCCGCAATAAAATGCGAAAGCGCGCCAGCTGCCGGGTGTCTTCAGCACGCTGAACAAATACATATGCGTCCGGGGTAATCGTGTCCAGCAGATTTGGTTGCAGCATGATGTCAGGCATCGTGGTGACGTCGCGGCCGTAAACCAGACAAAAAAAAGCAAAGCCGGTGGTTTCCTACAGGGCAGTATTGTAGGAAAATGTTATATGTGAGGGGATTGCATCCCAATTCTTCTGATCCTTGGCGACCAACACCGAAAGCTTATCTGCAATCATTTTGTCAAGGCGTTCGGTTAACCCGTTAGTCTGCGGGTGATAGAGGAAGGAAAGGTAGGAGAAGCCCTGACGTCACTCGTTGTGAAGGCACGATGAAGCCGGTAGTCGGCCATATTGACTGAGCAAATTGTTTACATCCGAATGTAAAGCAGAAGGCACGACTCTCTCTCCGGCTCGGAAAGCACGTCAGCTACGCAACGCGCATGTCTTGACAATCCGAAACTAATGGAACGGGGCTCAACACTCTGGGCCAGCGCGACACCTTCGGCGAAGTCATTTCGTTCAAGTATTAACGGCGAGTAACAGCTCACCGACAACGAAGCAAGTACAAGAGAACGCACGGTAGATGCACTGACAGCGGCGAGTGTTTTCGCGTAAATAATTCAGCAACTGTACAGACAGCACGATCGGTCGTACGCCTTCTATGGTTGCATTGCGCCACGCGGCTGACGCAGCGTCCAGCCACGGTGTCCGTGTTCCGCGTGGAACTCACCGGCGTCAGCATTCTGCGACCGTGGTGACTGTGAGCACGGTGCAAGTGACACTTCGACGAGGTTGCTGTTACGTTGGGATTACATGCAAAGCTGGGGAAAGCATACGAAGCAGAACAGAAAAGGTGTTTTAATACGCACATGCAAGTTGTTGCTGTACACGCACAACACGAATTTACGTATGTGCACAAGGTCCTCATTGCGTCTTGCTGGCCTCAACAGCGTCGTCCATTGTCACAAGGTGGAGCACTGCCCAACCATCACTGACTTACAAGGCGTTTGTCGTCGTTTCGCTTCGTCATAGTGCCCAACGCGATTTCGCTGCACACTAATTGCTTCAACCGTGTCATTCGACACACGATACATGGATATGCACTTGTTCAACGCACTGCTGAAACTTCGTGATAGACAAAAGAATTTCTAAGCGTTGCTCAGAGTACGGTAACTGCCAGGAGAACACTGCGTAACCAATAACGCAGCAAAGAGCACGGATATTGTCCTCCACGGCTCAGCACGAGACCTGGGGATGCACACATGCCACCGCCAGCCGCGGCCACTCACTGCTAGACCAGCTCCACTGCGTAACCCGTAACCATAGCAACGCCGCCATTGTGCCCAGTGAATAAGGCTGCCATGATGCATTTCCGCCACACTTTTCGCATAGTTTGCCGGCTGGGCATGCCTTCTCCTATTTTTCCTTCTTCCGTGCTGCGGCTGGTACGCAGTTGCTGTTCGGTGCTTCGTGTCACTCAACAACAGAATATATCGGAGCACCTGTGCAGTAAAAGCAGTACCACGATTTATGATCACGACAGCGGGACCACCGTAGCGGAGAACGATGCTCTTGATAAAAAAGTCAGCCACATCGGAAGCAGTTGCTCGTTGGGCGGCTCGTGTTTCGCAGTATATGGTCAAGTAGTCGGTGGCTACTACAATCCAGTGGTTACCAGCCGTAGACTCGGAAATGGGCCGAGTAAATCCATGCCGAACTTTTCAAAAGGTGCTGAGGGGGTCGTAAAGGCTGAAGCAGACCGGCTGGTTTTGTCGTTGTATTTTTGTGGCACTGAATGGCTGTGCATTTCTTGACGCGCAGGCGGATGGTTTTCGTTCGTTTCCACCAGTAGTATTTGCACTTGATCCGTGCCAGAGTACGCGCAAAGCCAAGATGCCCTGACGATGGCTCATCGTGACAAGCACGTACAATATCATCGTAGAGGGCTGCAGGAACGACGAGGAGGTAAACACTTTTCGTTGGATGAAAGTTGCGCTTGTAGAGGATGTCTTGGCGTAGACAGAAAGATGACAACTCACACGCAAACTGACGTGGGGGTTGTGGGCGACGTGCCTCAAAGTAATCGATCAGTGTTTGTAGTTCCAAGTCTTCGCGTTGCTCCTCAGCCACGTTTAATGGCGCGACAATAGCAAGGCAGTTGAAGTCTTCATCTTTGTTTTCTGCAGCGATCTCGACAGGTGCGCGGGAAAGACAGTCAGCGTCGGTGTGTTTCTGGCCAGACTTGTAAACCATCATTATATCAAATCCCTGTAACCGAAGACTCTATCTTGTGAGACGGCCCGAAAGATCTTTTAGATTCGATAGCCAGCAGAGAGAATGGTGATCACTGACAATTCGGAAGTGGCGTCCGTACAAGTAAAACCTGAATTTCGTTATGGCCCATACAGCCACCAGACATTCTTTTTCAGTCGTCGAGTAGTTATTTTCCGCAAATGACAACGTGCTGGTGGCGTAGGCGATGACGCGTTCTACGCCATCTTGATATTGCACAAGAATAGCTCCGAGGCCAAGGTTACTCGCGTCAAAGCGGACTTCTGTGTCTGCTTCGGTGTCAAGTGACCAAGGATCGGCGGCATTTGTAGGCGTTGTTGAAGGTCGCGGAAAGCGTTCGATTGTTTGGGACCCCAGACGAAGACGACGTCGTCCTTGACCAGTTCTTGTAGAGGGTCGAAGACTTTTTAAAAATTTAGCACGAAGCGGCGATAATAAGCACAAAGGCCCAGAAAGCGGCATACAGTATCCTTTGTTCTCGGTATCGGTAACAAAGCAACTGCCATAGCCTTCTCAGGGTCGGAGCTAACACCACTTCTGCTGAAATTGTGGCCAAGGAATTTTAGTTCCTTTTATCAAACACTTTCCTGGTTTCAGGAACAGGCCGGCAGTGCGCATAGCCAGAAGAATCACCTAAAGCCGCTCAAGGTTCTGTTCAAAAGTCCTAGAAAAAAACGACTACGTCGTTTAATACACTAAACAAGAGTGCCACTTCAGGTCACATAAAACTGTGTCCATCATTTGTTGGATTGGAGCTGGAGCGGAGCACAGGCCAAAAGGGGGAACTGCAAACTCATAGAGACCCGCAGGTGTAATAAACACTGTTCTTTATTGGCCCCGTTTATCTACCTCAATCTGCCAATGTCCGCTACGGAGATCCGTGGAAGAGAAGTAACGGGCGTGTCGCAGGCGATCGAAGGAGTCATCAATGCGGGGAAGAGGATATACATCTTTTTTCGTTATCTTGTTCAGTTTGCGGTAGTCGACGCAGAGTCGTAGTGAACCATCTTTTTTTAACCAGAACAACTGGTGACGCCCAAGAACTAGCCAATGGGTGAATTACGCCGTCGTCGAGCATTTGTTTCACTTGATGACAGATGGCATCTTGCTCCTTCTGCGACACGTGGTAAGCATGTTGGCGCACAGGTTGCACGTTGGGCTCAGTGATAATTTCGCGCTCTATTAGAGGGGTTTGCGGACTTTTGACGTAGTGGCAAAACAGTCAGTAAAGGATGAGAGGAGACTGAGGAGCCTTGCCCTCTTAGGTTCTTCTAACACATGATGAGCGTTGAGGTGACTATTCACGTCAGTATCGCAGCTGTTCTCAGTCGAGATTGTCGTAATCGAGTGAAAAACGTCCAAATCATCCAATGCCTCCAAGTAAGCTATAGTTGTGCGTTTCGCAAAATGCCTGTATTCGCCAATGAAGTTCGTAACTAAAAGCGTAGCCTGGTCATTTCGGAGTACAACGAGGCTTCGAGCAATGGCGACTTCCCGATCAAGCAATAACTACAGGTTAATTTCGGCGATGCCCGTAATTGACTGCTCCCGTGGACACTCAACAAGCACGAAGATACTACTGTGAGGTGGTAACGTGACGCAATCATCAACTACGCGTAAAGCCACGCCGTTCTCGATGTCAAAATCTGGAGAAACACCTTTAGCAAAAGTGACGAACAAATCACGCAGATTAATTATCTCCTTTATATTCTTGCAGAAAATCTATGCCCAGAATGACCGGCCGAGAACAATTGGGCAGTACAAGGTATGACGCTACAAAAGCCGACGCACAAATCTCAAGCCTGGCGGTGCACTTTTTTATAGGGGATACGAGGTGTCCTCCAGAGGTGATTACTTGAGGGCCGTCCCACGTTGTTAGCACCTTGTATAGACGGGAGGCCAATGAAGCACTCATCACCAAGTGATCAGCTCCCGTGTCAACAAGCGCAGTCCCCGGATAACAGCTGACGGAAACGGTAATGACAGCGGACGTTCTGTTGGCCGTTTCAGAAACAGGCTTTAACGGCACGTCGTGAAGCCATGGCGGATGGTATTTGTCGCTTCGCGTGGCAGCGGCCTCACCTCCGCAGGTCACTGTTTTCTGTTTCCCCGGCGTGGGCCAGGGGACCCAAAGGCGGGTCGGGCACGGTGCGTTGATGCGGACGGACGGGGTGATGGTGACCGTGACTGTCGTCGTGGTGAGACTGGAGCGTGATGACTACCTTCCAAGTAATCCGCAATTTCTTGCGGGCGCTCACCATAGCGTGGACAGCGGACATCTGGGTGGAATCTGCGTAGGCCTATCGTTGGTAGTAACAGTCGCGGTACATGTGTCCAACTTCGTCACAGTGGTAGCAGCACAAAGGTCGATTGTCGGGTGCACGCCAGACGGTAGACATCCGCGGGCCAGGACGAAAATCGGCCTGAGAAGGCGGGCGATGGGCTGGACTTGGAAATCGTCTGGGGGTCACACTAGGTGGATGAGCAAAATGTGCCGTCGACGGCGTAGAGACGCATCGGGCATCAGCGTAGGAAAGTGGGGGAGGTTCATTTTGCAATGGAGGTGAGAAATGAACGAACTGACTGATTTTGTTACGAACGATGTCCATTAGAGCAACACTACTGGGAGGAGACGCTGCACGAAATTTCCGATGTTCTTCACGTACAACCTGCTGTTTGAGGTCTCTGAGGATCTCCCTGTTATCACCTCCTGGTACAAGCGAGCAGGCTGCGGACATGCCCGCCTGACGCTCATACTGCGACAACCGCTGCCGAAACATGCGCTCCATAATTGTGGCCTCACGTATGAACTCCGACACAGTCGTAGCAGGGTTGCGCACAAAACCCGCGAAAAGTTGCTAATTTACGCCTCGCATTAGCAGGCGCACCTTCTTTTCTTCTGGCATGTGGGGGTCAGCCCGTCGAAACAATCGCGACATCTCCTCGACAAACACTGCGACGCTCTCGTTCGGGATTTGAAACCTCGAAGAAAGTGCCTGCTCTGCTCTCTCTTTCCGTTCGGGGTTACTGAACGCCTCGCGGAGCTGCTGTTGGAATTTCTGCCGACTTGTGAGTGAAGTTTTATGGTTCTCGTACCGCACTTTAGCCGCGTCTAAGAGGGAGATGTACACGTTCTTCAACTTACGGCGATTGTCCCAGTCGTTGATGGCAGCGACCTGGTTGAAATGGTCAAGCCAGTCTTCGACATCCTCACCGGCATCGCCGTGGAATGGGTGGGACGTTCGAGGCGTGTTGATGACACAGGGTACGCTAGCAAATGGGTCGTGCTCGGTTTGTGTTGTATATGTGGCAAACATTGTGCTCACGGAACTTGCCAAGGGGCCATACTGCGGTGGTTGTCCTTGAAGGCGGCGGCTGCTTCGATGGATATCAGCAAACCCTGGTGCACTGGCGGTGGTGGCTTCTGGTTCAGTACCAGCAGGCATAAGATGTTGCAGTGCAGTACCCAGCACGTCCACCAGTCTGTCGCGAGATGAAATGATAGACAGGAACTGGACGACTGTTTACTCAGCTACAGCAGCCTTTCACTTCTTCGCTCTACTCTTCTGGCACCAACACAGCGTGGCAATATGTTCATTGGCCGCGACGACGCCTTTTTTCTATACTGTACATACGGCAGCCTACCACGAAAAATATTCCTTGACCCTCCTGGCATTGCGCATCTCTCTGTTGGAAGCAATGACGTAGCACCGTTTATACCGAATATGTTGATTACACTGCACAGCATATACAAGTGTTGGGTCGCCTTATTTACCGCTTACATAGATACCCGTCCGGCGCATCAGTACTTCAAAGATGGCTTCATCCGTTTTGTAGAAGTACAAAAACTTCTTGCAGATGTTCCCAATTGGGTATACCATGTATAGCTCCTTTTGGGAAAGATGGAGTTTTAAAGTGTCTTCCCTAATCCAAACATAGCCTTTTCCTTTCTTTCTCGAGCTGTCGCAGGCAACCAAGTGGTATTATAAAAAACGTTTCTTTTGTGCTTATTAAACACGAAGTGTCCTAACGTCGAGCTCAATCCGGTTTCCGGCGTGACTACTTTTACAGAACCCACGAGGTCCTCCCGCTCTCACTCCTGAACTGGGCTCGCCCCCCTCTCGTCGGAGTCGCCAGCGAAGGCAACGAAATGCCTCCTCACTAGTGCCACGTACACACCTGCACTGCGCATGGGCATCTCCCTGAACCTTTCTCCACTCCCCTACGCTCCCCGTGGAAACGCGCAACACGTTTCCGTGTAATAGAGCGCGTCTGCGTTGTTCGTAGCCGTTGACCATCATTTCCCTGTCAACAGGTTTCATACCACGTGCAGCTTTACATCGTGGCATGGGCCCCTTTTGCGAAAGATGGTGTAATTTTTTGTTAAAGGTTGGATACCGACAATAGACACAAAAAAAACGTTGTGGTGCAGGATATAGCATGCCCGACATCTCTTTTCGCAGACAGCAAAGGTCGTGGGTTTGACTCCCACTGACGCAACTCCTCTTATCCCTTACGTGTGCATTTTTTCGACTTCATTTCTGTGGCTAAAATGAGTGACTGAAGTCGTAGTGGACGCCGGCATAAAACACTTTTTTGCTTAAAGGATGGTGTCATCCAAGTATCATGCCATTTCGCAATTTTCGGAGTGTAAAGGAAATAAAATTTCAGCAGGTGTTTTAGAATTGTTGCACTCACCACTTCGCATTGGAGCTGTGAGCTCTCTTCGCAGAGCTCTCACTCGGCAACAATTTTCTGTTTTGTTTATCTCAGGATTGAAATATACGTGATTTCGATGCTTCGAGCAGGAGGTGATACCAGCTAGTAAATAGTGATTCTGTGTCATGTTTGCACTATTACAAAAATCACGAAAAGAATCCTTCAGTAACGGAACTTACTGAAATATACGCGTGGGAAAGCTACGTACTAAAAGTGGTGGAAGATATTTCCTGTTTCGGAAATTCAAAAGCGGAGCAAGATGTCTCACTGCTATCACTCTAAAAAAGAAGCCTGAAAAAATAGCATTTGGCTCTTAAGTCAGTCATTAGTTAATTTTAGTCGGATGTCTGACTCACTACGTTTTTTTGAAGACATGCTTTCGCTATTGCGTGGAGACGCGCGATCCACGACTATACGAAGAGATTAAAAAAATCTGCCATTAAATTTAACGTGTCTCCTTAAACATCAGCATCCGCAATGCTTCCCATTATTAGGACGAAGTTTCAACGCAATGCCGCCCTCTTATGCCTACCACTTCCAATTTTGTTTTAGGAGAGCAGACGGTTGGGCTCGTTGGCCATCCACGGTCAGTATATGAATTGTCGCTGAAAAGTTTCGCTCTGTGTTTGAAACGCCACGTACAGCATGAAGAAAAGCATCAAGGTTTATTTAGAGTCCATGTGTTTGACGAAAACAAGCGGTTTTTGGAAGCCCAGGTTCTTTTTCCAATTTTTTGTGACTGCTCGTTATTATTTAGCGCAAATATTTTCACTTACTTCACCTGCGGGTACATTTTAAAACTAAAACTACCTTTGCTGCGAATACGAAAACTAAAATCAGAATACGACGTACTTCTCCCAATGGCTTCTCCTTGGTCTATGGATTTCTCGGGGTAAATAATGGAAGCTAAAATCTCTCGGAAGGCGAGATTAGTGATCATTGGTTGTCAATATTATAAAAAAAACCTGCCATGCCTGTGCCGAACACGGAGCACAGTCACAGCAAAAGCTGGCAGAGAGCTCTTTGAAGAGCTTTTTGAAACACTCTTGCGGCAACTAATGCAAGTACACTTTCAGGGTATTTACGAATTCATAAATCATCAGGATTTTGGTGTACTACAGAGGCATTCTTCGGGAAGGCGTGGTATACCCGCTACACACCTGCGAAGAATTTTGGGCATTTTTGGATGCAGTGGCTGACGGCAATGAATTATGTATGAAACTCTTGTAATGGGTCGTAGATTCAATACTCACTCGTTACGCAATTAGCATTGTGTAGCACCTGGCTACTCCTTTGCTCTTCTAAAACGCTTTATTACTCATATTAAGAAGAATCCTTTCTGTATATGATGCCTGACTCTCGTCAGTTCCTTCGAGTGCAATTTTTGAGTGCAAGCGTAACCTCCTTGGCAAATTAAAATATGAACTAGAGCAAAGCCAATAAACGGCAAAAGCCGCTGTCACCCTACACAGCCGAAAGAAAGCGTGGAAGCTTGCTGTCTTGTTTGTTGTTTTCATATCGGAGAACCCACATCGAGTAATGCTCCTAAAGCAATAGTAACTAAAGTATGCGCTACTTGTTTCCGTGGAGCCGTGTTTGTTATTAGGTAAGTCAAGTTATGTAGCGCTCTATTGCGGATATCACTTTGATGACTTGAAAGTGCCAAACACTTTAAGCACAAAAGTGCAAAATGATTATAACCATAGCTTCATGCACCCATTTGTAATATGTGAAAGAGGAATTGACACACACAAAAACACAGGAGTTGTTCATGCAGCACAACAAATGCCACGAGAAATTTAATTCCTTCACATTGTGAATATCCGGGTTAATCAGAGTGCCAAGTGCCGCTAACAAGATCAGGTTCTCTATGCTCTTGAAGTGCTTATACCTTTGGTTTGATGTCTTTTCCAAAAGTTCAAGCGCAGAAATACAGGAAAGAGCACGCGCAGAAACCCGCAGACTTTTTCTCGGGCCTTACAGAAGCTGGATCAGGCACGCCATCTTACTTCATTTCATCTTATCAGAAGCGGAGCCTCGGCATATTGATTTTATCGGACGGCTTTTTCTTACTCTCGCACAACATATATAGATGCTATTGCTTGAGGAAAATAAATCACCTTGAAGCGGTGCTTTCTGATCCCGAAGATGTTACATGCATAACATGTGCCGCTTAGCAGATCGGAGCATCGGGAACTCTAGCGCGAGAGACGAACGCTGCCGCGTCGAGACTTGGGCTCTTCTGGGGATGCCAAATATGTAGGAAAAATATGTAAGAAAAATGCAAGTACAACTCATGACTCTTTTTGCATTGCACGTCTATTATATTTTTTCAGATATACTGAAGAGTTATAGGCCCCTACAATAACTTATTCTTTAACTTACAACAAATAAATTCTTGTCGAAACGTCTGAATTGTTCAGTACCTCTTTTATGCAGCCTATATGAAAAGCGACGAAGCGGAATTTTCGTAGAAAATCAGTTTGATATCATTTCTGTAAATAGGGCACTTATTCCGTCAAATACAATATTGAGGCGGCCTGCGCTGGTTATTGGTCCGTTCGTACTCTGTAAACATTGCGAGCAAGCAGTGAACCTGAGCCGGTGCTCATTGAGGCGTGAAAGTATTTCGCACGTGCGAACAAGAAATGCAGGTTGCCACGCCAGCGTATCAACACACCGATGCACGGTTGAATGCGAAACAACTCGTCAGCAGAAGATGTTGCGTGTGTTATGCCAGCAAAGATGGTCTATGACGATTTTGCTTTCTATCTGCTACAGGATGCCATTTTCAGTATTGTAGCAAAAACAACTTCTAATTTTGACGCGATGGTGGACCACTCTGCAATGCACCCGATAAGATCTGCTTGCTTATACGCTCAATTTATCGTATTCCCCTACACCAGGCTTGTCGCAAAAACGCACACGAAAAAGAAAAGCCACATACAAAGTGAATTGTCACCGCCATATGCACATACTGAATGATGTTAGAGGAGCTTTCTCGGAAATGATCGGGTAACGCATGAAGCCTTTGTACACAGCATTTGCCATCACATAAAATCGTGGCAACGTTATTTATACGTTATGTAATTTACATTTGGATGCACTCTATACATTTCGATGAGCTATAAAATAATGCATACATAAGAGCTGCTCTTTTGCTAAGTACACGAATGGCATCCGCCAATGAAATTAGGGACTCGTTTCCCTTTAAGAATGTTTGCTTTCTCATGCCTGAATTATATGCAGTTTATATGTAAACCGATGTTAATTCACAAAATGAACCTCGCAAAGCACGCTCCGATTCTTTGGGGCAGACGGTTGGAACGAACGCATTGGCGTGCGCGTTTCCAGCGTGTTCGTTGGGGGTCTTGTGCTAGAAGTGGCGATTCCCGTTGGCGTTGCTGAGGTACAACCTGTCGACATTAATACATTGAACGAGGGCCACCTATATAACTGTATCCAGGTACGTCTAGCAGTAGTCGTATACTATCGAAGCGTGCGTTTCTCTTTGAGTCTTGCGGCACTTGCTTGCATGATGGGGAACTACTTACGTCTGCAGGAGACGCCTGTCTTGTGGTCGAGGGTGAGCTTGTCTGTGCAAATTTCGAATAATATACAGGACGGTTTTACATCGTAGGACGGTTTTACAGGACGGTTTTACGATCTATCGCGCTGAAAAAGGCCGCGTGGACTAAGGCGCCATCAGAGGCCGGCGCTCGGCCGGTCATTCTTCGAGCACAGGTATGAGCCGCCTCATTGCCGCTCAACCCCGCTTGCGCGGGCGTCCATATGAGAGCAACGTCTTGCGTGGGAGGATGTTTCTTAAGAATTGAAAGGGCAGTTGATGAGATTCGACCTGCGCTGAAGTTGCGTATGGCAGTTTTGGAGTCACTTACAATCATAGTCATATTGGGGATGAATAGACCTAAAGCGATGGCAGCCTCCTCTGCCTCCTCCGAAGAGTTGACAGTGATGGATGCCGTTTTGAGCACCTTGCTGTTAAGTCGACAGCAGAGAAGGCATAGGATGAGGAGGATGGGTATTCTGCCGCATCAACAAAGAGCACGTCATTGGCTCTATGCAATTTTTTCTGAAGAGCTTTTGCTCTTTGGATTCTACGCTTAGTGTGATATGTTGGATGCATGTTTTTAGGAAGGGGCGGTATGAGTAATTGTTTGTGTATGTTTTGGCGAATGTTGTATTTAGCAATGGTGAGTGAGGTGAAGTTAATTCGGGTAACGATAAAATTTGGCGACCTGCGCTAGTGGACGCGAGTCTTGCGTATCGAGCTGTTAAATGGCCTTCACGGATTTCACATAGGGTATTTATGACTTCTGTCTGGCGGAGTAGTGCGTTAGGGGTATTGATTGCAATGCCTAGTGCGTATTTGTAAGCTCTGCGGAGGAGGGTGTTGACCGATTCCTCCTCTGCTATTTTAAGGCGAAGGTAAGGGAGGGTATATGTCATTTTACTAATCACAAAAGCTTGTATTACCCGAAATAATTCTGACTCTTAGAGCCCTTCATTTTTCCCTGAGATTCTTCCTATCATTCTTAGGGTGTTTTCAATGGTGTTGCGTAAAGCTTCGAGTGTGTACGTATTAAGTCGGTTGTTTTGGATAAATAAACCTAGCACACGAATGCGTGATACTTTAGGAATCAGGCACCCCTTTATGTGAGCTTCGATCATTGGAACGTGTTTGTTCCGACGATGCGTTGGTAGAAGGAGTAACTCTGATTTAGTTGGGGTGCATTAGAGATTCATCTGAGATGTTAGTGCTGGTATTATATCTACAGCTGCTTGTAGGGTGTCTTGAATATGTCCATCTGAGCCTCCTTTCACCCATAAGGTGATATCATCGGCATAGATGGAGAAGTTCAAGTCAGGGATACGTTGAAGAGCGTTGGGTATAGGTAGCATAGCAAGGTTAAAAAGGATTGGAGAGAGCACTGACCCTTGTGGTGTTCCGAAGCTTCTTAGTGTATAGAATGAGGAATGTTCTGGTCCTAATGTTAATGTAGCTGTGCGGTCTGTGAGGAAGCTTTTGATGTAAGAGTACATTTTAGTGCCACAATAAATGCAGTTGAAGCCAGCATATATAGCTCACTGGGCTACGTTAATGAATGCTTTATGTATGTCCAGACCAAGGATTGCTTGAGTATCCTCGCTCTGGTTAGGAGTTATGATGTCGTGTTGAATGCGAAGCATCGTACCTTGTGCTGAAAGTGAGGGCATAAAAGCAATCATTTCTGGAGGCAGTAGTTCATTTTCCTCCACGTGTCTCTGTAGGCGTGCATGCACAACACGCTCCATAGTCTTTCCGAGACATGATGTTAAGGAAATGGGCCTCAGATTTTTACTAAGGAAGCTTTGTTCGGTTTAGGTATAAATATGACTCTGGCATCTTTCCACGAAGGTGGAAGTGTGCCCGTGTCAAAACAGTCGTTAAAGTACTCAGACAAAGCTTTCATGGAAATAGGGTCAAGATTTCTAAGTAATTTGTTGTTAACGCGGTCGGGGCCTGAAGCCGACGTGGTACGGAGTGTTGCGAGGGCGTGACTATCTTCCGCTTCCGTTATCGGCGCATCTAATGACTCATTAGGTTTCCTTGTGTAAGATGTTATAGAATCCTTACGCAATAGAGGTAAAGGCAACGTGCTGAGGTTATCCAAGAGTTGTCCTAAACGGTCACTGTGCTTGTGTAACAGTTTAGTGATAGCGTGAGGGTGTCTTGCGCGAGAAGTGCTGGGGTCTAGCAGATGTCTCAGAAGTTGCCTTGTTCAATTATTACTGAGGTGGTCATGCATTCCTTCACAAAGCTGACCCCATTGTTGGGCCGCCAATTGAGTCGTGTATCGCTCTATTTGTTGGTGTAGCTTCGCTATTCTAATGCGGAGTTTCCTGTTGTGGCACTGGTGTTTCCACCGTCGCAGAAGTGACTGTTTTGCTTCCCACATATGCAGAAGCTTGGAGTCGAGAGTAGTTATTGGGGTGTCGTCGGGTAGAGTTCTCGTGTGATTTCAACATCTTTTTGAAGCTGTTGAGTCCACTCGGCGAGGTCTGCAATACGTGAGGAAGCGGTGCTGTTGCGGGTCTCTCTATATTTGTCCCATTCTGTGAGCATCAGTGCTTTAGGTGCAATGGGTCTGTGTTTTAGTTGTAATGTAATGCTAATAATGTAATGATCACTGCCAAGATTAGTTTGGGTGTTAGTCCAAACCATTGCGGGGGCATTGTGAGTGAGGGTAAGATCGGGGGATGCATCTTTGTTCACACTGTTACCCAAACGAGTAGGCTCCTCTGGGTCATTGTGCAGCGTAAAGCGATTTGCCTGAATATGGGACCAGAGGGCTCTACCTTTCGGTGTAGATGCGGTGTAACCCCACGCTGGGTGGGAGGCGTTGAAATCCCCCGATATGAGGAGAGTGTGTTTACCTGCCGAGAATGTAGTTCGGCCAACTAGAGTATCGAAGTGGTGCCTTTGCTCTTGTGGTCTACTATATAGGTTAAGAATGTATACGAATGGCAAGTTAATTTTATCAGGTAGTATTTGGAGAAAGTCATGCTCAATGTCGATGTCAGCAAATTTTGAATAGGTAACTGTAAGGTGCTTCTGAGTTAAGACAGCAGTGTTTGGTTAGGCATCAGCTGGGTTTTGATGCGTTCTATAACCCGGCAGCTGCACTACATCATTTCTATCTTGTAACGCAATGAATGGGAGAGGGGTAGTTTGTGATTTGATGTGCTGCAGGAGGTTTGCCTTTTTTCGGCGAAACCCCCTGCAGTTCCGTTGCCATACGCAATGTTCAGTGCGGTCACGAGGAGCCATTTTCGCTAAGTTGATTTGGCGTAGGTTGGGCAAGCTCTGGATGATTAGCGTGGACCGTGTCGATCCACTGCGTGACTCTATCTAGTGTTTGTTGCATCGGTAACATTGCTTGTTGTATCGAGGCCACGAATTCATATAGCTTCTGCAAGGAACCTGTGGAGAAGGTAATAAAATTGTCTAGTTTTTCCTCAAGTTTGGTTACTTTTTCTTTCTCTTTGTCAACCTTCTCTAGTTTCGCTTCGACTTGGTCTACTCGCTCATCTAATCACAATGTGGGAGTCGAGACTTTTCGTTTTTGCGCAGATGATTGAGCGGGGTGCCTAGCTGTAGGAGTGGTTGAGAGAGGAGCTGGGGCTGGTGAGATAGGCGTTGGGGTGAAAGATGAGGCGGGGAGGTGTGGGGAGGTAGATGGTTGTTTGAAGGACTGAAGCTCTAGGCGTAGTTTTATATTTTCTGCCCTTAATTTAGCAAACTCATCCTGCAGTGGTTTGAGCTGCTTTTGAATGGAGATTTCAGGGGAGGCTACATCAGCCCAGCTCACCTCGTGTCCAGAGCCAATCCGAATGCCTTTGTTACGGCTTCGGCTGTGGCTGCGGCTTTTTCGGCTTTGCTCTCTTGTGATACTGGGTGAGCATCCTCTAGGAGCGTCCTTGAAAGATGGGCTTGTGTCGAGGAATGGAGCTGCATCTTGCTGGAAAGTTGAGGGTGCGTGCTTTGGTTTGGGCTTGTAGAGCTGTGGGCACAAGACGAGCCAGTGGGGTGGTCACTGTTGCACACCACACAGTTATGTTCACATTCGTGATCAAGGAGTGGGTTCGGAATGCCACACATTGGATATAAAGGCTGAGGGGTGTCTGGGCATACGACTGGTCTGTGGCCAAGCTTGCGGCAGAGATTACAGGCTTCCGTCTTATGACGATAGGGTACGCATCGGGTGATGCCACCCTGATAACTTATGTAGAAATGCACGCGCGTACCTCTGAAGGTGACCAAAATAGACGTTGAGGAACCCATGCGACGTCCGGTCAGGTTGAGACTTTGTCTATCATAGTACAACAGACTTGACAAGATGGTTTCAGATGTGTGTTCTATAAGAATATTACAGATGACCGTCGGTAGGTATTCGATGGATCGGTAATGTGGGGGGCCACTTCAAAGCTGCGCTCGTCCATCTTGATGTATTTGATATGGTGGTATGCTTCGGTGTGTGCCGAGTCCGGTGTGCTTATGAGCAGAATGTTGCTTACAGGGTTGATGCGATATCGGTCATGTAGGGAGCTTGTGAGCGCTGCCGCTTTTAGGACGGAATGGATGAGCTTCGGAAGTGAAGTGTCAGCACAGCTGAGCCCTCCACGTATTCGCAGAACTATTTTGTAGTCGTCCGCTGAAAGTGGAGGGGGTCTGGGGGCATTGCGCCGAGTCGATGGGAGAGCTTTCTGTGACACTTCTTGCGAAGTGTTGATGTCAGGCGTCGATTTCTTCGGGGATGAAGAGGGTTTTCTGGCCCTGGCATACACTTGACGCCAGCTGCCTTCATCATCGTCGAGAGCTTCGGCGGAGGGAAGTTCCTCTCCCTCTGTATCGTAGATGACCATGTTGGTAGGCCTAGCTGATAGGCCTAGTCAGTAGGCCCACCGAGGTAGTCGAACACTGCCAAAAAGTCGATCTTCGTGGATGCGAACTGCAAAGCACTTACTTGAAATCACTTCGGATGATGCGGTCGACTCCGTAGAAAGCTTCATATTTGTTCAAGTTGCCATTGAATGACTTAAGCAGTCATAAACAGGAGTTTTGCCGGAGAGCTTGCGAAACGCGGCCGCTCCCGGTGGCGTCTATGGCGCGTCTCACGCTACATTGGAGTTTACAGGGTGCTTCATGATGCGCTCGCGGCTGTTTTGCTAGCTCCACATATAGCAAATTTAATGTCACGTGACGTCAATAGATGACGAAATATATGACTGGTGCAAACATAATAATCCTGACACCCACATCATGTAAGAACATGACAACCTACCACGCTCATGGCATGCTCGGGGCCGTTTCGATAGCTCCACATATACTAAATTTGGTATCACGTGACGTGAATAGATGAGGAAGTTACACGACACATCCAAACACAATAATCAGGCCACGGAAGTCACGTACGGCATCGCTTACCTCCACCTCATCACGTAGTGCTGATTTTAAAGTAACATATCAACATTTCTAATTCGTGCTTCGCATATCATCGATTCCCACTGTACGTGAGATCTGCCACTATTTTTCTGCTCTTGATGGACACCCTTAATTAAGCAAGTGTCGCTCTCATAGGGGCCACAACTTGGAGTGGTATGTAGGTTGCTTTAGGTGAGCTTAACCCACCTTTCTGTTGAGAGCAATAAAAATAGATTAAAAAGTGTGAAACACGTGTTTAGAAAAATTTGGATTATTACGTATTTCAAATTGCCCCCATTTTGTTTCTTGGTGGCACGTCTCCGGGGATGGAACATAAATCAGTGGCAGTCAGATTGTACATGTGCCGGCATCTCGTCATGTAAACTTGTAAACTTTCAATTATCTCTTGGCACACAGAATGTATATTTAATAAAACCACATACAAAGACAGCATTGCGTGAAAGTTTACAATTTGCTATCAAAATCGCCAGATCCCACGTACAGTGGAAATCGATGATATGCCAAGCACGAATGAGAAGGTTCATATGTCACTTTAAAATGAGCACAACGTTGCGAGGTGGAGTTAATTGATGCCGTACATGACTTCCGTGTCATGATTATCATGTTCGGACGTATCGTTTACCTTTGTCTTCTATTCACGTCACGGGATACCAAAGTTAGTATCTGTGGAGCTAGCACATTAACCGCGAGCGCATCATGAGGGGCCTAATATACTCTGACGCAACGTTGGCGCACGCGCAGGCTGGGCGCAGCGAGGCCACGCTAGCAAAACGTGAGCACTCTACAGTCTAGCGCCAGGCGCGACGGGCGCGACCAGCGTCCGTCGGCATGGCCCGACGGCAACCGGCGCGAAATGCGCCATGCTGCATTTCGTGCCGATGCGTTACCCTTACCAAGACAACACTTTGTTTCCCTCATTTCGAGACGGAGGAACGTCGAACGCGCTGAAACGCACATGCGTCAAAGCACGCAGGGTGGTGTACGCCTGCGAGTAAATGGCAGGACCAGGGCCTGACGTGGCAACGCCGGCGTGATGCAACGAAATGAACGTCGGAGAGCACGCGCACCGCGTCACGTCGAATAGTATTAGTGCGGTGACTGTGGCATGGAGTCATGTTCTCACATGGCAGGCATCTCATGATTATCATGTTTGCACCAGTCATATACCTTCGTCATCCATCGACGTCACGTAATACCGAATTTGGCATAAGTAAAGCTAGCAAAACGACCGGAGGGCATCATAAGTGTGGCATGTAGTCATGTTGTTAGAAGATACACATGTAGTGATCATCATGTTTAGATGTGACAATTACCTATGTCGTCCGTTCGCGTCGCGTAATGCCGAGTTTGGTGCATGTGAACCTAGCGAAACGGCTGCGAGCGCATGATGAGCGTAGCATGCAGTAATGCTGTTACATAACACGCATGTGATGTTTATCATGCTTGCACCAGTATCATACCTTCGTCATTCATTCACGTCCCGTAATACCAAATTTGGCATACGCTAAGCTAGCAGAAAGGCTGCCAGCACATCATGAGCGTGGAATGTAGTCATGAGTTTACATGACATGACACGGCATCTTATGATTATCATGCTTGCACCAGTCACCTACCTTCGTCATCCCTTCAAGCACCGTTTTACCAAATTAGGTATATGTGATGCTAGCGAAACGGTCGCGAGCGCATCATAAACGTGGCATGTAGTCATGGTGGTAAATGACACGCATGTCATGATTTTTATGATAGGGTCTGTTGCTTGTGTGAACGAAACCACCGCAAGAGCTGCAGGAAAATGAAATGTAAATCATGACATTCATGACATACATGTGATGATTTTCATGTTATGACTAGCCAAATGTGTTTTTTTTACAGTCACGGTATGCCATACCAAGTGTGGTATTGATACCATTATCGAAACGGCCAGGAGAGCTAAAAGTCGTAGGCGGCTAGATAGATATATAGATACGGTCATAGTCGTTGAAGTTCGCTAAGAAATGCTAAGAACTAAATGAGGCATCCCATCATTGAACTAAATGAAGCGGCTCCTCACCACGAGCGCCTATACGTACATTGGATTTGTCACGCTGGTGTGCTGGACGCATCTGGCATGTATAAGTATTGGGTTGCCCCATATTTCGTCAACGTCGTACATCGTACACGTAGCCACTTACATGACACCCGCACTTTTTCTCGAGCAGCGATAGCGGAAGTAGGCGTTACACTCCCGAACATAAGAAGAGTTGCAGCTGCGCACTTGAGCCACCCCTTTGCAGGAACGCCATGTAATACATAATTGTCTAAATGGCTTGCAAAGCACCCAAATACAGGCCGGCCGCTAGTTTGCATTTAATGGCGCCTGTATAAGCGATGCACTACATCCTATTCCAGAATTTTCGTGCAGCACTGTGGAAGCCACAGAAATTTTCAACCAATGAGGAGGTCGAGTGCGTTTAAGTGTATCCTTCCGCGCCCTGTCGTCTGCTGTCGGCGAGCGCCGCTGCGAAAGCGGCAAGAGTGTCTCGGTACACTGTGCAACTGCGTATTGAGGTGAGCTGTAATTGTGAAAACAGTAAATATTCTCCTCGGCGCCGTAAAAGCACGCGTCTTTGAGATACTTGCACGTAGACGTTTGAGGGATAGGTTTCATAGGCTCATGTTTCGATTGACAGCGACGCGCAAGCCAAATTGAGTACGAAAACAGCACGCTTCATCAGATTTCGTATACGCATGCGTATGGGCAGGCAAAGTGCCGCTGGCGTTCAATACGAAATGATAGCTCTATTCCTGGTGTTCACTGTGCTTATCGTGCCTCGCCGTGCTTATCGTGCTCCGCTACCCACTTGTACAGCGCACGCTTGCTGACGTTGGTGAACGCAGTCATTCTCTTAATGAGAGAGTTCATGCTTACATTTCTGCCTCCCTACTTACGCATTGTCCCGAACATATTTAGAGCCAACTGCTTCGTTCCCGTGTCGTAAAAGCTGATCCGGGAACGATACCGCATACGTGAACCAGGCGCAGCCATTTTGACAGGAGTGACCAAATCTGCCACCGCGAACTAATCACAACACAAGGTTGGGTCCTCCGTTGCGCTGTGGACACTCGGGCTGTGCGGGATACTATTAAACATTTGGGCAGTGTTGTGTGGGTTCGAATCCCGGCTTTGGCAGCTGCATTTCCGATGGAGGCGGAAATGTCGTAGGCCCGTGTGCTCAGATTTGGGTGCACGTTAAAGAACCCAGGTGGTCGAAATTTCCGGAGCCCTCAATACGGCGTCTCTCATAATCATATGGTGGTTTTGGGACGTTAAACCCCACAAATCAATCAATTAATCAATGCTTCCGTCCATCCATGCGTGAGTCTGTGTGGCCGTTCGTGCGTCCATCCGCCCGTCCGTGCGTGCGTCTGTTCGTGCGTCCGCACGTTCATCTGTGTGTCCGTCTCTGCTTTCGCCCATACCTCCGCTCCTGCATCCGTCCATGCGTCCATCCGTCCGTGCAGCCAGCCATCCGTACGTCCATTCATGCATATGTCTGTGTGTCCGTTCGTCCACCTATTCAACACTCCAAGTACCACTATCTCGCATCTTTTCATCATATATTCCTCATATAGAACCATCGCCATCCAGCGGACATTCCAAAGACTGAACGAGAGGAGGCACACGCACCCTTTCTTACGTCTTGCACTTCGTGTCTACTTCCCACCTTTAACCACCTCTAGTTCATGGTATAGACTAGTTCACTGTATTCATGGCACTGCGGCCCAACGCTCACTAAACCTTTCTAAAACCTAGGAGGTTACTCCCAGCGAGTATAACGTAGCAACCCTTTCTTGTCTTCTGTGCGTTGTTGAACATTAAAAAATTTGCAGCGTGTGCGTTAACTAAAAGCCAAAATCTCCTGTCTCTCATTCCCCCTTAGCAGCCATTGGCATGTACATTGAGCACTACCTTTTATTGATGAACAACGCACAGAAGAAATCTCTCACCAGCATCACATTGGAGGTGAAAATGTTATACTCACCTGTAGGGAGCGAAAAAATCAATCACGTCGCGTTTTTGCTTCACACACCAAGAGTGGATTTACGAACCTCTCTCGTGATTCGCGCTATCGCACTTTTTCATAGGGGCCCCATCGTTGGGACCAAGTTTCAATTCTAAAATCATCAAATTTGGTCCTAGAGCAAGTACTTTTTCTTAAACATGTGCTGCGTCATCACTTTTTTGTAATAGTTTTTGCTCCAGCCGACTCGGGGTCAGCAGCAGCCTATCGACATCATTATCTTCTTTTCAAAATGTACTGCGGCCAACGGTTGCGACGGCAGGTAAAGGTTCGTGGTACGTTCTAAAGTGTCTCGGCCTGTTTCGTTTCGCTGTAAATATTTCGAGCCTCTACCGAACGGCGCACTCTTTTTCGTTCTGTTTATTTTGTTTCGTTCAAAGGCTTTCGTGAAGGGAATTCAAGTGAGTTCTGGGGAATGAAGCGACCGCTGAAACTTTCATCGGATGAACACCCGTTGCAAGGCCGGTGTGTAGAAAGTACTTCAATTTTCTGAGGACCGTTGCTTGCTGGGCTAGTTGGTTCATTTCAACATATCTAGTTTTTTTGACAATGACTGCGTAGGCGTCACACGGTGGCAGCGCATTGCAATATTAAATTTTTAAATTTTTTAACGTCTCCATCTGTCACCGGAGAAACGTGCGTTACTTGCGGGGTGGCTTCACGTGGGAACGAGTCGCTGACACGTGAATCCTAAATTCTATCGCCAGGTAACACCAACCAGGCCGTTGCGATGAAAAAAGGCAAATAAATCACTATCGCCTCGCAAGTGTCTCCGTAGCTTGCACATATATAAGTGCAAGAAAACTATGAGTTGATAGTTTACCGCAGTCTCGTTTGAGAAACATCACATAATTGTTGGTGTGGTTTTGCTATAGTGAGACAAAGAAAGTGTCACATAAATTAGAAATACTTCTTTTTCTGCCACAGCCTCCTGGCCCGCCTGACATGGAAGCAGCTGTGTACAATCGGCAAGGAACCTGCTACATGACATGCCTTGTGAAGAAGCAGCCCTGAGTGATGCAGGTGTAATGAGGTACCATTACATATATGTATAAAATACTGTTGTTTACTAGTTAACTGAGTTTATTTGTTTACTTTGAAAATTTTCATGCACTAATATTTGGTGATATTACTTGTTTTTACAGACTGGCATACAACGACAAGATGACTACCCCCGAATGTCCACTCTTGAAGCTCGTTGAAACATATGAATGTCCACTACAAGAAGTCATCTCGAACCTCACACATGTAATGCTGTATTTGTGAATGTTTTACCGTGCATATCATAGGAGGTGCTTTACATTGGCCACAAGCATTGGCTGCCTACCATGGCATGGAATCTACACTTAAATAACGTTGAAACTGTAACACTATTAGTTAGATTGTGTGGCACTGCTGAGCCCAACAACACAGGTTTGATCCTAGCCACAGTGTCCATATTTCGATGTGGGTGAAATGCTAAACCGCTTGTGTGCTTAAGGGTTTGTTCGATTCGCCTGCACCACATGGTCCGTTTTACAAAGTGCTGCATTTCGCCATTATTTTCAGTGGTGCAGTGATGGCATCTTCTGAACCATGCCATTTATTTCAAAAAGCACCGAGAAATGCAGCACCAAAACTAGTTCATATTTTCTGTGCCTCAAACACTGTACCTCCTCCACTGTACTTCCTATACTGTGCAGCCGCATGCAAAGCTTAACAAATAACACAGCATTAGAGGTTGGTACTGTACCCACCTCTACAAACGCGGCGTGTTTTGCCAAGATGTTAGCACCTCATTAAATTGAGCAAAAAACAAGGATTCCACATTGTTGGCACCTTGTCATTCACTTGTGATACCGCACTGCTGAACTCAGGCTGCACAAGTTCTAAACTTCTCGAGCACAGCTGCTAACTAGTTCTGATTGGTGCAGGTGAATTAAACTGACCCTTGAAAGATGAAAGCTTAAAAATATGGAAAATATAAGAACATGGATTGTCAAAGCAAATGTTTCGACAAGCAGTCTTGTCTCCTGTGAGGTTACGATGTCTTATGTTTTAACCCTTGGAAGCCAGAATCAATCTAAATTTGCCCACTACTGTACACCTCACAATCAATTCACAGTTGGCATGCGAATTATCAGAAACTATTAAATGCATTACTAAATGAACACCCCTGCAGAGATGGGCATTAAGAGGCTTTCCGACATTTACTTGTGCCTTGTGGCAGTTTACGAACAATACCCAGAACTGTTTTGTCTTAATTAACTGTGTTTAGCTCATACAAGTTTACAAATAGACATGCCAAAGCTCATAAGGCTGCACTCAATTGCTTTAGCTTTGCACATATATTGAATAAATAATAAATCCTAAAGGTGATAAGCACTTGCAGCACAGATTTCTCAAAGACGTGAATGCTGTCGTGAAGAGCAAGATTGTGTTGATTGGATGTGGTACTGTTTTTTTTTCATACAGCCGAGAAACGTCCCAGATTTAGTTGAGCACATCAGCTTCCGTTTAAATTAAGTTGTCATAACTATAATGTCTATCACTATGAAGTGAAATTCTTTGCAGTACCGTCATGACGAAATCTAGGAAATCACACAGGTAGTTGAAAGATACTTGATCTTGACATGCATAGCCACACTGCAAGATAGTACGTATTTCAAGTCCTCACCTCTAAAACTAGCTGGGAGAAAACAACTTCCACTTTCAAGCACAAGTATACTGAGAAAGTAAACACAATAACAAGTGTGTAATAAAGGTGACCTTTATTGCTGCAGTATTTGGACAGATTCACATCATGTACCACCAATTGATTTCAGGAGTGCTTGCTTGCTAGAGTGCTCAAGTTCTATCGATATGTCTATGCAAAAAAGAGGTTGCGCTCAGCGCTGAGCACAACCTTGTTGCACTGTAAGAGCACCAAAAAGGATGTACAAACTACAAAATTGTACACTGCAAGCCTAAAACTTATTTTCTCAGAATTAGGTCTTTTCGATCTGTAAGCGCACACCTCATAACTGTTCTTTTAGCGTACATTTTCGCTGCATACTCGGCAGACCAGTCATTACCTTCGACGAGAAATTCTTGCTCTAGTAACTGTGTACCTCAACTCTAACAATAAATGTAGCAAGCCTGAAATATTTTAGGCCCATCGCTTAAATACATACTACATATGATATGGGCTCACAGCTGAGCATTGAAGCTAGTGCCTACCCTGTCGACACGACGCGACATTGCACAATTGTGAAGTACTCAATGTAGCATTGCAGAGCGAGAAAATTTCAGAACTGCACGCGTTCGCAATTGCTTATTTAACAAATTTAGCAACACTACATCGTTCTTACTGCACGAGCTATCTATCGGCAATGTACAAGCTTCCTTCCCGATTACACATCATGCATTCACTTCACTTCAAGATCAACACTACAGCACACGCTCGGCATGTGACGGCAGAATCGGACCCTTGTTCTGAAGCCACGCTATTAAACTCAATCGCCACAACACAATGAGAGCGATGTTCATTCAGCGATCTCGATGTTGAGTTATATGCATATGCTTGTTAGCTTTCAAGAGTCTTTACACGTGTGTTTAAAGCTTTCGATATGTATGAGTGACTTGTTTTGTTGGGACCTGACCATATACATTGGTTGTACCGGCTTGGACACTCGCAATAAACGATGTAAACCTTACTTGAATGACGTTGTTTTTGCCGTTCGAAGCCAGCTAGGTCACCTGGCGATAATTACAAACGTGAAGTGCATTTTGGCAACGAAAAACAAAATACCAGACGAAGCGAACAGCGCGAATTATCCAACCGCCCCCCCCCCCACCTGCAGCGAAAAAATACGTCTCTTTATTGATAATGATAGTACTACCAGCGCCATCTCGCATCGTGGTATTGCAGTTCAGTACGCCACCGCTACGTATTTGCATGTTATTAGAGAGTTATAGTATACCGGGTGTACCATGATAGCGGAATCGAAGGGCGTATGCGCAGATACGTACGTCACACGTACTGCTTCTCGTAGGCACGGTATTTTTCGGAATTAACGTTACCGTGAGAGCGTAGGTGTACGTAGTGAACGTAAACACGGCGGCACTCTCGGCCGTCCACTTTGAAATAATTGTGGCGTAGTTGTTGAAAGATTCATCTTGTTCGCAGCAAACGGCTGTTAAGAATGGCTTCACTTGCCTTCAGTTACCTTTGATGACGGAGTATTACGAATAATTTGGCGTAGTTTTTGAGATAGCTTCCCTTTTCAAACGTGGCTAGGCCTGACTACAAGATCGATGTAAACAAATCGGCAACATAAATGTTTTCGCGATTGGTGCGTAGTTCATATTCATTTAATTGATTATTACTAAAATAAACTTTTAACAATGCTTCGAGTGGTGGCATAAGCAAGCATGCCCGTTTTCTTTTCATTTTCACTGTTCTTTACCTTTTTAACCATCCGACAGGTGGCGCCACCATCTAAGCTGGGGCACGTAGAGCACGTAAATGCTATTCCCCTAAACTATAAGATGCTATCCACAACGAACGTTTGCTGCATGGTAACGCCATTTTTAACCTCCACTATCACCCTAACGGTAAACTATAAATGTCTATTTTGGTTCAACAGCCTGAAGGTACAGTTTCCATTCTCTAAATTGGTTGGTGTTCTGTGGCAGAGTCGTCTACGTAGAGCACCAACGTCACTGCATTGCCGTGTATGTAGGGCCCTTTATACGCTCAGGTCGTGCCCTCATTCTCTGGGCGTGTGCCGGTTGAGGGGAGGGGGAGCAGCGTTCATCTTGAAATTTTGCCCGATTCCGCGGCGCGTATACACCTTTTCACAGGAAGGAAAAAAAACACCGCCATGATGGGCTGTGCGCGGGAGTACAAGGGCCAAGGGCGCCGCGTTGCCAGTGCATTTTCGAGGGGACGCGCCAATTTGCACAGCCCAAAGAGGGCTATGGCGGCGCCCAGGGATGCGTTTATGAAAAGGTGAATAGCGTTGCAAATTTTGACAGACGTGATCATGAACGCCTCGTCTACACATTGCGCTTCTCAGCTCAAAATTGTCAAACCTGGTGAGCGGCCTTTTAAGAGATGAGCGTTTTCCTCGCACGCCCAACGAGTTGGGGGATTAGGAAAAGTAGGTAAAGATTCAGAGTACTAGGTACTCTACTATGGGAGAGCTTAAAGCCGTCCCGTGGGCATCACACAAAGTCGGCTGGTCACGTATAATTTGGTACAAGGAGTAAGAGGTAAAAAGCGCTGCGTCACACTTTTCACAATGTATCGCACGCTATTGTTCAGATGACAATCAACACAGCTCTCAGGCATGAGATAGCCTCACGGTTAGAACTTTTTAAAATTTTAGTCTCAGAAATATTATCAACGAATTTATTAAGGGTATCTAAGGGGCATGCTGACCGCTGTGCCTAACCTTTATTGAGGAGTGGGCAAGGCTAAACAAGAAACTAAAATAAATTGGTCACTCGCACCTAAATTTCGGCAAAAGTCGAGCTGAGGATAACTGAAAACGCGCGGACCTCGTGTTTTATGTCCCAAAAGCATTTTGAGCGCAGTCGTGTTTCACCCATTGAAAATTGATGCCCTCATTCCAAGCGCATAATCTTTCAGCGCCTACCTGACAGTCATTGATCCTTTAATTGTCCTCGGTGCGTAAAGGCAGACGCTCAACCGTGAGCAAAGCAAGCAGTGGCCAGTTACTTGGTCACGTATATTTTAGCCATACATGTGTCTGTGAGTGACGTAGTCATAGCTCATGTGAACCCCTAATCAACAATAAAAAATCAATTAAAAACACGTCAATGTTGTTCGGACTGCGTGATTTCAAGTCCGCTATATCTAGTGTAGAGTCCCAGTATCTAACCACTGCGCGACAGTTGCATATATCTTCGATGCTACTAGAATATCCCGCCTAAGGGCCAAGCTTATGTTGTCAAAAATGCGCCAAGCGTTTTTTACAAGCTGATGGTCCTCGAAGATTGTTTTTTTGTGTCGTCTCGAAAGGTTGCCCCATGAGTTCTGTTAAGGCCCCTAGTCTACAACAGTTTGGCGAAATAGTCGAGCTTCTACTGCTGCTGAAGGAGGCTGAACATTATTTCCAGAGGGTACCTACCAGGGAAATTGGCCCACGCTCCCACAGACCAGGCGTTTGGCAAAACGAAGTCCATAGTAGGTTGGGAAGGCATCCACGCTTTGCAAAATTGGTATCATCGAACTAGATCTAAAAATTAGGTTATCCCTTTTTTGCCTGTGTCCAGTAATCCGACTTCCGCATCACTGGTCACAAACGATGCAATCGTTTGGCTACCCTATTCGATGACAAAGTGAATGCAAGAAGCAGCATTCTTTTTATTGTACTGTCCTTGGGAGGAAGTTTCTTGATGTCTTGAGCAATTTATCTGCACGTGGTGCTCGGTAGTTGGTCCCGGCATGTGGACTCATGTGGCTTCCATGTTTGGTATGTCGAGTGGATTCACTGTCTGTTTGAGGGGGTGGGGGAGTGATTTTAAAAGAAAAGAAGAGAAAAGTTGTCTCTCAGGGGGAGGATACCTCAACAGTAGCTCTCGAGGGATTGGGGTAGAGAAGGATATAAAAGTATAGGATTAAAAGATAGAGAATTAGAGAAAGGGGAAGGAGAGAGTGAGGCGGTGGGACAGGGAGCGACGGAAGTAAGGAGAAGACAGGAAAGAAGGACATGGTTGCAGAAGTCCGAATACGGGGCACCACTGGCGAGAGCTCTTGTCGGCGACAAAAGATGGTGGTAATCCAGTCGGCCAGAGCTACGCTGTCGTCGGAGATCGTGAGGGCACAACCGGTCCGCACGGAATCCAGCGAGCGAGTCTCTCACTGTTCGACGGTATTAAAGTGCAACCTGCAATTTTAAGAAACTGATGATGCTGTGACCAGCTATCTACACGAGTTTTTGGCTACCGATATGCATGAACGCCACATCAGAGCCGAGAGTGGCAAGTGTAGAAGACAGAAACTCGAACTGCAGCAATACGCGTCGTGCGATGATATAGCAGTTAACGGAGGGCCTGCCGTCATTAAACTAACAAGCGGTGAAGTGCGCCAGCCTTTGTGCATGTATAATCGAAGATTCCATGGTCGTAGCAGCCACTGAGTAAGTTACAGAACTAGCTCTGATGTTCGCATTGAGCACATAATCACTTCCAAAGGTTCTAAAATTATCCAGATAGATCCATCGTTCAAGTGCACTCCGCACAAAACAAAAAAAGTGGATGTGTCACTATTTTGTTACTTATTCACACATATGTGTCTACCAGTACTGCATAAGAAGGAAAGTCACGCACTGAACAGTGCTGGTGTTACAAATTTTCGCTCTTGCCAAATATCTGAAAATTTATTTCCAACGGCTGAAATATTCAGCATAACCTCGATTTCAGGCATATTTTAACAAATGTGGTGGGATTAGAAGAGTGAAAAATGTAAAAAAAATGTTATATAGAATATAAAATTCTAGCTGTAATATTGACTATGATAACAGTTCTTCGAACAGGCAAAAAATCAATGGGGAGGAGAGCAAGGCAAATTTTATTTATGATTTGTCCTCAGGAGCCAATTACCTTCAAGAGGGTCGGTCGGCTGCGGGCCGCACTCAAGTTGGGACAGGAAGGGCATGCACCTCCTTTAAACTGCGTGGACCCCCTGGTCAGCCCGTGTTTTGTACCTACTAATCCGAGCTGTTGATTGCCGTACTCCGGGTGTCCTTTGGGCTGAGAGGCTCGCCTATGAGTCGCACCGTGTATCACCAGAGCATAAGTGATAATGTGCATCGTCTGTTATCGCAATGAGGGTGGTGAGGCTTTATGCTGTCAATAATCTTACTGTATGTAAACTACGGGCGACGGGAATGTACCGGTTTGCCGCAATAATAAGGTAATTGCAGGGGCCCTCGAGAGTTGCAGGTACGGGAGTGGGGACCTATAAGCCTGGAAAATTAAGAGTGTTTAAATGTTTTGGTAAAGGTGAGAAGATTATCAAGCTGCTGAATGCCTTGCCCCTAATTAGAAGCAGCCCACCACAGTGGAAGGCTAACTCCGTGCCTAAAGATTTTTGAAGAAACAGTAGGCATAACATAAGTTACAAAAGGTCATTCGAGCAAATATATGCAGCTGTTAGCATCACAATAAAAGTAGCCCTTAATTTTGCTACAGACGTTGGAGGTGCACTTTTGGCATTGCGTGATATAGTCTTTTGTTTACAAACAATTCATCGTTGTTTTTCGGAAGATCGACAAAGGAGAATGTAACGCCGACAATGTTCGTAATAAAACTTAAGTACTCATGTGAAATCGATGTCAATAAAGTCGGCGGTCTAATCGCCTGCTATGACGCTAGTTCATTTTCATCATGTAGGAGTGTTAGAGAATTGTTATTTAGAAATCACTTATAACAAAACGGTTGTATTAATAGGCGATGGCAAGTAAATTCATTCTCCTGAACCAACATAGAGAGCTGGCATAATTAGGTTGATTAGGAGTGACCGTTGCTGGTGTAGTTTTCAAGGGAGTATGAAAAGCCAGCTTTCAATAGGGTTATTTTTTCAGGACTAGTGAGCAGGAAACGGAGCCGAATTCAGATTCTAGGGCCGTCTTGTTCGGAACCAGAGATCTTTATCACCATCCACTGCGTCATAAGTGAAACCGCCGCCTTGGTTAGTAGCTTCGCAGTATAGCTGCAGACTGAAGGCAGATATTTTGTTCGTGTATTCATGTCAGATGTACTTGCCCAGCACTAAATCTGGGTACGCAATCTAGCTCTGGAGGAGGAGTGAATAACCGGCTTTAATCACTAGTGAGGCAACACATAAGTCATTTCTACACAATTTCACCATCACGTGGATTTTTTAAAATGTGGTTTGAGCGTTCTGGGGCCCAACGATTAGAAAAAATGAACTTGTTGTATGCAAGGTTGATACTCGTACGCCATCGCTGCTTGACATAGAGGTAGAAAATCAGCCAAGATTTTGCACAGGCCACACAAAAATGGATAATATTATGTGATAAAAAAACTAAGGAAGGGGCGAAGGAGAGTGAAGATCAGTGAATTTGAAGTTACAGAATCCAAATGGAGTAGGTTTTATGGCACGGAGACGCGATCTCTTCAATCTTATTCACCGCTTGTTCACAGGATAATTTCAGGTCCCCAGAGTGGGAAGACTTAGGGATAAGAGTTGATAACATGTGATTTAATAACCTACGATTTGCTCATGAGAATGAGAGAGAGAGTTACACGCGCAGAAAGGCAGGGGCGTTAACAGGGGCGTACAGAACATTTGCATTGATGAGTCAGGAGACGAATGACAACTTATGATTACCGAATCAGAGACAGAAAGCAGAAGTGTCTAAAACTATATGCATAAAGCTAATGTGAAATAACTTAGGTAGAGAACAGCGCTTTGCGATAGGTATATAGCGACGCGTTGAAAGTTGTAAAGAAATATTGATTGATATGTGGGATTTCATGTCCCAAAACCACCATATGATTATCAGAGACGCCATGGTGGAGGACTTCGAAAATATATATCACCTGCAGTTGTAAAAATTATATCTACTTAGCACAGGTGGTAACCGTGGAGCCGAACCATCAGAGTGCAATAACTAGAAGAGAAAAAAACGGGGAGGAGTGCAATTGACAAGTATTCTCAAAACGTGAATGGAAGTCTGCCATTATCTTTCAAGTGGAATGTATATAACAGCTGAATCTCACCGGTACTTACGGAGCAGACTATGATCACAAGAGATTGAAAGAGAGCACAGTTTATCATAAACAAATATGGGCTAAGAATATGATACTTGGAATAAAAAAGAAGGAATTGGCACGCCCCAGCACGTAAAGCGTACTGAATAACCACTGGTCGTTGCTTCATCAGTGAAGGAAGATGCATGAGAGGGAGACAGAAAATTAAGTGGGCCAATATATTAGATGATTCATTGATATGCGGTGTTTAAAATCTCAAAACTACCATATGATTTTGAGAGGCGCCATTGTGAAGGGCAACGGATACCTAAATCTCCTAGGCTTCTTTAACCTGCACCTAAATTTCAGCACATGTGGCTACAACACTTCCGCCTCCATCAGAAGTGCAACCGCCACAGCCGGGATTTGATCGTGTGACCTGCGGGTCAGCAGCCGAGTACCTTAGCCACTACACCACCGCGGCTGGGCACGGGCCGGTAGATAAGGGGTTGGCAATTGTAACATGGCCGCTGTTGCGACTCCGGGTCCGGCGGGTCTCAGTTTGGTAGCGGGCCCCCGTCCTAGGACCCATCGTCGAACAAGTCAGATGAGGCGCTTGTAAAAACGACCACAATTCATTTACATGGTTAGTAACTGAGAATTAGAAAGGAGGTGATCAAGTGATCACAACTGTACATGAGAGCTGTTGAACTGTAGAACTTCAAGTATACGAAAGTCTTTGGCTGATATAGCACCTCGTTGCCAACCCTGGGCGCAATGTCCGTGGCTTGCGCCAATTGGGCGCTCCATAATCTAGGTGCTCTACCCACGAAGGAGAAGAAAAACACCACACAATGCATGTGGAGAGGGCACAGTCTGCACGATGCCCAAATATAGCCACAAACGCGCTGCACCGACGTTTTTGCACACGTCACCAAGTTTCGCGCACGTTCGATGATATTGGCTTCCAAGATTCTTCTGACAGCTGGGTCAGGTTCGAAAAACCGGCTGCCAGTACACGTGTCAAACTTGCGTGACTGTTTGGGTAGGACAATGTAGTGGTGGGCCAGCATATCGTCAAAGTATGCCACCCCATTCAGCCGATCCTATGGAAAAAGGGAGAAGGAGGAGTGGTCGACTAATTCCTCGTCGTCGAGGCGGGCTCCCGCAAGGGCTGCAGGACATAGTGCCTTTTCCTTCCCTTCAACCCCACATTTCATTCCTTGTTTGCTAGAAGCAGGGGCTTAGCTGTGAATATCCAAGACTCCGCTTCTCCTCGCAAGATGCAGCCACAACCAGTTTGGCTTTAGCTTTCAGCCTGAACTGCAAACACGATGCTGGTTCCGAGATTTACAGATCTTTGGTGACCTCGAAAATGGCGTAGCTGCCTCCTTGTCGGCCTCGAAAGCCTTGCTCCCAGCAAACACAATAACCTTTCTTGAGTCGAGCTCACGGTGGCCTTTCTTGGCTCGTGCGTTTCTTTGGCGTGAACCAGACCCGCACCCCTCGTTCAGGTTTTGTCAAGAGGAAATCAACCCGTCTTGACGGCACACCCTTGCTTGGAATGCGTCTAAAATTTTTCGTCCCATTCACAAAGGCCGGAAAACTTCAATAATTATGACGGCCGTAACACCGCAGAAAGCACACCACCGTCTTCATTGACAAAACACAGGAGAGGCCATCAGGTTGCATTAGTCGTAATTGGGGTGCTGATGATGATACTGACAATGAAAGGTATAAGTAAAAACTATATGTTTGTAGCACTAAACGATATTTTTGTGTGCGCAAAAGAAAGGTTTTGGGATGACGCTCGGAGAGTACCCGTATGTCGAAGCATATCCCGAGATTCGTTATTGAGTATCATGTATAGGTTTGTCCCCCACAGTTGCATAGCGGTTGCGTGGCTCGGAAGCTGATCTGCAGTTGACGCGTTTGAACCGGCCGAGGCAGTCGCATATAGATGAAGGTGAAATGGTATAAAGGCCCGTGTACTGTGAGATACGAGTGCACGTTAAAGAACACCAGATGGTCACAACTTCCAGAGCCCTCCACTACAGCGTCTTTCGCAACCATAACGTGGTTTTGGGACCTAAAACCGCAGATATTATCTTGTATTAACGTTTTTTTCCCCTTCGATAAACATTTAGTTGCTACTTCAGTGCTTGTGCCTTCGTCTAAGACTGTGTGTTTGTTAGCTGCGTCGCGCAGCAAATCATTTCACGTTGACCTTGTATATCACCCGGATTTGGTAACACAGTGACATTTATCGCTAGTGTCAGTAGCGCTCTGCTACAACTAAACGGTAAGTATGCAACAAAATGATACATGGCACCAAAGCGTACTTTTCAAGGACTCCCCTGTCTTCACAGGGAAGAACCACCGTAACATTACGATAAATTAGAAGTATAGCACTAAGAAATACGTGGTTTCTTGGAATGTTCCTCACATTACCAAGGCAACGTTTGCTTCTATGAGGCGTTGGTTTTTAAAAAGCCAAGTGAACAGCGCCTTTTGTAGCGTGAATTTTTCCAGGATGTTACAATGTGTATTTGCATCGTAAAATCGACTGTTTTTTGATTGAGAAGTTTCTATATTTTCGTGTATAGCTGCGACAGCAAATTCTATAACGGCAGGGTGCCATAAACTTCGCCAAGAGGTGGCGGCAGGCATGCATGCGCCCACATCTTAGGAATGACTAAAGCTGCAATATTTTCGAGAAAGCCTCCTGTGTCTCGCTCCTCTAGTATTGCATTTGAGCAGCACACGTCCTTTTTCGCGTCATGAGTCCTCTAGTTTATCTTGCAGCATTGGCTTAGTGCTTCCTGCTCGATCTTGAAGAGCTGTTTGCGAAGCACGCATCTTTTAGCCGCATTTGTTTCCCGACGTCTTTCATCTTGTCTGTCTTGCGGCATACAGTTCGAGTGGTAGATGGCGGTTCATGCCCAATTTTTTTGTGAGGCATTCTAGCGTCTGCCACTCGTATTTCCTTTTTAATTATTGATCATTTTTGAACATCGGGGTTTTCTCAGCTTCTGTGGCAAGCCCCTCTGTGGCTAGGTCTGTGGCTAGGTCTGTGGCATACGCGGTCATGACCTAGCCATATGTGGACTTGCTGTGAAACGTCTTGTCGAAAGCAACTACATGTGATAGAAACACTAGCCTTTACCCGCTTGTTCGTCAGACGATGACATCAGCATTCTCGTTTCGAGTTACAAAATAATACTCCTTTGAATAGAAGGTTGTTGCGAATCACAATTGCGGAAGCGCACTGGCATTTGACAAACTTTGACCTGAGTTTGACAAAAATTGACAATATATTGGTCCAAGTTTTGATTTTCGGATATTTATACACCCGAGCGTGCGTTAGTATATTTTTAAAAGCCCATGACATCCCAATGTATCTATAAATGGCTATAGCAGTATTTTGCATCGAGCACATCTGCCTTATTAGTTAAGATTGCTTTATCCAACATCATCCCACCCAATATTTCACAAATATTGGTCGAACCGACAATATTTCTTGCTGCCCCTGCCATTCCTTTTTTTCAGACTTTAACGCTAGCTCTTGCCGGCCTTTTTGTTCGTGATGTTTTTAATGCGTGTGTATATTATTTTGAATTACATTTTTGGCCGTGTAAATAAATGCATTGTGCTCACACTTCTGCTTTTAGCAAAGCAGCGAGGATATAAGCCTTGTAAAGCAGGCAGTAAACGCAGCTTTATTCTGTAACTATACATATGGTTTTTTTAAACTGCATGCTCTGATGATACTCTAGCTCTTTGTTGTGTTGGCTAGTTGTTTGTGGTAAACAACGGCATAGCGCGGACACTTTTATCACTTTAAGTTCACTTATTAATGCGCACGAGCACGACCCCAATAATTATGTAAGTTTGCAACAGGCGACAACATTGATTTCCAGGGAACAATGTAGTCTGGTATTGTTAAACAAAAAGTACTCTTATCAAGAGATTAGACTGCCATATGAGAAACTGAGAATATTGCGACAAGGAATTTTTCCATTTGACTTCTTACACTACCGCTGCTAGGTAGAGATATCTTTTAAAAATATGGTACATACATTACCGATGCATACTTAGGAGAAATAGAAACAGCAAAGGACAGAAAGAGCTTCAGAAGTATTACACCTTCTCAGCCGGCCAATGTTTCAACGCCAAATCCTTCACAGTCGCATTACGTAGATTGAGCTGCTTGACTGTTGATAATGGGCTAAAACAGCGCATAATTAATGACTTACCAGATAAGATGAGGTATACAAGTGCCGTCTATGGTTTTTTTGCGTTTTTATTACGTGTTTTTAGACCATAGCCAAAGCCTTTTTCGCGTAAGTTGAAAGTGCACAACGCCATATTTTATGCGCAGCTACAGCAATAGATAATCAGAACAGAATTTTCAGACGCTTTTCTTCATGCATTCATCATAGATTATATAGTTGGCAGTGCAAACAATATAACAACAAGCAAAATTCAAGACTATTTTGGTTAATAAATGCTACGGCGTTAGTTGTTTTCCCGAATATGGCAGTGAGTTCCATCAAGTCAGAAAAATCAAGTGTAATAGAGCTAGTGGAATATCATCATGTCTAACCATGGTTGCAGGCGCACGACGGTGGTCTTGTGGCTAAGGTGCTCGGCTGTTGAACTGAAAGCCGCGGGTTTAAATCCTGGCTGCGGCGGCTGCATTTTAGTTGGAGGCGAAGATGTTGTAGGCCCACGTGCTCAGATTTAGGTGCACGGTAAAGAACCCAAGGTGGTTCAAATTTCTGGAGCCTTCCACTATATGGCGTCTCTCGTAATTATATGTGGTGGTTTTGGCACGCTCAACCACAGATATCAATCAGTCAATCAACGCCTGTTGCAGGTTGTTGCCTAATCGGTGGCCTGTTACCGAAACCTGAAGTAGAATAACCTCTGTTTGTGTGAAGCACGCCCTCTGTGTGTTTCCTAGTTAAACGTTTTCGGGCAAAATAGATGAAAGAAGAAACAGCCGGTGATCTTGATACACCTGTTGCTCACCACACAGAACGCACACAGGAACAAGCAAGCAAACTGACAAATAATTGTGTAAAATGATTACGCCGATAAGAGACTTGCCAGGAAGTTCAGAAATATGGACCTCACGTTCAAGAAGGCTGATTGCCGTTCACCTATGCGCATCGCTTTAAATTAGTCGTGCCAAAGTGGTAGTCGAGCTGGTCCAACGACGAGATGCCAAATCATCGATTAAGATTAGAAGTGCGGAAGGACGCCGTTGTACATTAACGCGTTCTTAAACAAGCTGACATACTCATGTCAAAGCCCAATGCGACGCGAAAGGCCGCCCACGCATATATACGTGCATCGCGGACACATACTGATTGGATAAGTTGAACAGGCGGTGAAAGATTGATTGGGACGTCGTGATATTCGCTTGATGGCAGGAACTTCCGGAGTATTAATGTTTGCTCCTCCGGTATGAAGCCACGTTGTGCAATAAACTTCTGCGCAGTATGACCAAGATTGGCCGCTTACCTCGTCACGGTTTCGCCCTGTAGCATCGCCGCACTGTTGATTGCCTGAGTAATCGAGTGGAAGGGACGGACACCCCGATAGTACTAAGGATGATCGTTGTTAGCACTTGAAACAACTCCCGTAATCATCAGAAACCTATTGATTGATTTGTGGGGTTTAACGTTCTAAAACCACCATATGATTATGAGAGACGCCGTAGGGGAGGACTCCTGAAATTTTTACCACCTTGGGTTCTTTAACGTGCACCCAAATCTGAGCACACGGACCTACATTTCCACCTACATCGGAAACGCAGCCGCCGCAGCCGGGATTTGAACCCACGACGTGCGGGTCAGCAGCCGAGTACCTTATCCACTAGACCACCGCGGCGGGGCTTCAGAAACCAATGATTATGCTCTATATCAAGCGCTCATGCTTAGTCATACCTCTATATCAAGCGCGCATGCTTATCAGGCAACATTCATTGTTAAGAAGCGTGATTTCTCGCAGCACGATATCTTTCAGGAAGAAATTATTGTTGACGCACTTAGCTGACAGCACTCTCATCGCAAACTTAAGCAGAAGTTAGCTGCCAGCACTCTCAATGCAAACTTAAGCAAAAGTAGTTCAGGGGAATGTGATCTGTGTCTATAACAGGTAACATGTTTTCTTATAATCCCCGTGGATGCTACAAACCTGCAATAGTTGCCTGCGTGCGCCAAGAAATGGTACCAACTTTATTTTCGCACCTGCAGAGTTACCCTGTGTCAAAATGTAAAACTTTCTTTGTTGTATAAGTCAAAAAGTATGAGAAAGCGTTGGGGCAGAAAAGCTGGGCATAGTTAATGCTTCTTTCTTTTTTTATCGTTTCTTGGATGGCACACATTTTCTGCAAGCTTGTTCTTTTAGTGATGTCGGCGTGCACGATGCCAGCTCGACCATGGGCGGCTGCCAGCTTGGTGTGTGATTATCAGAGAAAGGTATACTCGAAATGAGACAGAAAGTGGCTGTCACGATATATCAGGCTAGTCATCCGCATTGTCTCTGCTGGTATACCGTGCCATCAGCCTGAACAGTTCATGAATTCTTGGCACGAGACAAAAAATTCTTGTAGCTCCCATGTATTCCTTCTCGACAGTGGCAGCATCGATTTTATTCGTGGCGGTTGCCGGGAATTCTACATAAAATAAATCAGGAACAGCAAATGTCTCTGATCACGTCGCTGACGACTTCCAAAAATAGAAGGATGGAACGAAAATGGAGAGCAAGAGTGTTGCCGCGGCTGCCCTTCTTTTCTACTTCACATGCATGCGGAATGTGCTCGTGTTTTCTTTCAGGTCTTCAGGCAATGCGCCGGGCTCCCTACCGGGCTGCAGAAATTATGTTCCTTTCACCACCAACAGGTCCGCTGGCCGGTCGTGCAATGCGGCCATTAGTGAAATTTTCTTTTCATTGTATTTTTTTTAAATATTCATCTGTTCCTGTTTTTTGAAGAGGTGAAAGTAAATATACTTCTCTACCAACAAAGTTTCGTGTTATAGACAATACCTGTTAGGTACTGCGTGTACAGAAGCAAAAAACAAAACGAGAAATCGCTGGCTATCAAACTGTGGCGCTTCACGAACAGCCAACATCTATAAACGAATGTGCATTTACTCATTGATGCTGCAGTCGCAAGCAACGACTCTGGGAGGCGTGAAATATTGACACATGATAATAAAGAAAAGGCGCAGTAGTATACAAAGGAAATACATGAAGCGAAAAAGACAACACATACAGGTAAAACCATAAAGCTGAAAAGTGAAAAGAATTACACTGGAAGTTACTTGCTCAGAGTAAATGCAAAATTCGAAAATACAAGAACAAGCCAAAAAAGCACTAAAGAGAATGAACTTCAAGGAGAAACTTTGTCAAATACATCGTCAAATCGTACAAGATCACGCAAAAATAGAAACGAATATTAACGAAGAAATATATGCAGTGGTGTTAGCAAACAACTGCAAGTATTTTCTATACAAAAAAAAGCGAGTCTTGTGCTACAATATTGTCAATTAGTGCATTTCAGTCAACAATAGTCATCAGAAAGCAGAGCAATAAAGTAGTTATTTGTAAGACATTTCTTCGGAATAAAAGTGACTGATCTTTAAGCCTTTCGTTTCAGTCACGTCATGGTACCTGCTTCTTTTGGCTGCAGTGCCTGCTTCGCGACTATGGTTATCTTGCTGAGCTCCTATAGGTAATGTACAATGGCGCAAATGGCTATTTCAACTGTACCACGATTTATCAATGGAAGTGTTAACATTTGACCTCGGGTGTTGCATACTCCCCTATCTCGGGTATGTGCATGCGTTAAACAACGTTTGTTGACTGAACACAAAAGAACGTCAGATATTCTTCGCTTTGATAAAAGGCTGTAAAATGCTATAAAAAACTTTTCGATCGCAGAAATTTTCTATTCAGAGTAATTCTGTATACAGTGATTAGACACATTTATGCACGCTTATCTGATTGTCACTCTCAATCGAGCTGTCCAGAGAGCCCACGACGTGGCCATCGCGTTCCATCTCCCGGTCCCGTCGTGGACACGGCCCGCGGACAAGCTCCCTTAGGAGACTTGTCGTCTCAGGACAAAATAAAGTTCCCTTCAGTCGGTCAGTCGGTCGGTCGGTCGGTCGGTCGGTCGGTCGGTCGGTCGGTCGGTCGGTCGGTCAGTCGGTCAGTCGGTCAGTCAGTCAGTCAGTCAGTCAGTCAGTCAGTCAGTCAGTCAGTCAGTCAGTCAGTCAGTCAGTCAGTCAGTCAGTCAGTCAGTCAGTCAGTCAGTCAGTCAGTCAGTCAGTCAGTTTCAATGTCATCGTATGCGTGTTCTACTAAATGCACTTGTGCTGCCACCAAGCAAAACCTAAAGTGGAACTGAATTCGGCTGTAAGTTGCCGGACTACTTGCGTCGTGGCACAAACGTGCAGACGATCCGCCTGCACGGCCGTCGCTCCAATACTAAGTTTTCGCCTGGTGTAGTTGGTTCTGTAGGTCGACAAAAATTGTGCAGCTCACTCAGACTCACTCATGAAATATATTTTAAACTCAGTGCTCGCTGGGACTCACACTCACGGCTTAATATGAGTCCGCGTGTGTCAACTCATGTGTCTGTTGGCCCAAAGCTAGCTTGCTCAGCCATGGTGTGCGTCGATTCTTTTGAACAGTGGTGCCTCCGTATAGACGCGGCCTGGCTAGCAGGCTGCATTCGTTTGGCTGCTACGGACGCCAACTAAATCTGTCTAATGTGATGATAGCGCCAGTGCGTTCAACGGCGCGAACCCAGTCTTAAGTGGGAGTCTCTCCAGCGGCCCGTTGAATACGGCAGCGACATCTGTGACCGCCAGTGATTCGAAAACAACCACTGTCAATAACACGCTGCGAAACCCATTTAACTATTCATTACATTCCTCCATGACAATGATAATACAAGACATTGTCCTGCATGTGAAATAAACGCCGTAGTAAACCCGAGCGAAAGGTGTGTTTATTCTCATTAGGAAGCACAAATCCCCCAGAGGAATGATATGATATTCGAGAATACTCTGTTTTCATAGATATGTCCTTAGCTGGATATGGCGCTGGAGTCACAAGCCTCTCTGCGTTCTGTGAAACAAAAATACAAGGTTAATTTGGTTGTAGTTGCAATGGTGATTCTCGCACTAAGCGTCATTCTAATACATGCTCGTTTTGTCACCACTATGTGGTCATAATAGGTGTCTCGTGCTTTTGCAAAAATGCTCTAAAATTATTCACTTCAGTGTGATAATGTGGTGATGCTCCTGTGTTGATGAAAAAGGTAGTAAAGATCTACAAATATCTAACATGTAAATCGTGACAAGTGGGCGAAACTCTAGGTATTGTATAGTTGAGTAAACGTACTTTATATGATTGTTGCCCCATATAAAGTAAATCAAGTCGCATAATGTGCATATAGAAATGTAAATTTATTTCACCTTCCAGTCATCTTAAATATAGCAAGGACGAGTTAAAATTCACAACTGAAAATTTAGAGTTCACAACTTAAATATTGACAAATATCATGTCCACTGAGAATCAATGATATGCAAAGTACGAATGAAGAAATGAGGAAAGTTGATGTGACATTTGAAAATCAGCACAACTTCCCGAGGCAGAAAAAGATTTTGCGTACATGGCTTGCATATTACGAGTATCATGTTTGGACGCGTCATTTATCTTCGTCGTCTATTCCCGTCACCCGATATCAAATTTGGTGTATGTCGAGCTAGCGAAACGGCCACGGGCATGCTATGAACGTAACACGTAGTCTTCTTTTACATCACATGCATGTTGATTATCATGTTTGGACGTGTCGTTTGCATTCGTCGTCTGTACACGAGATGCGTTACGGTATTTGTTATTTAATGACCTAGCGAAACGGCTGCAAGCGCGCTATGCGCGTAGCAGGTATAGCCATGTCTTACATAACACGCATAACAAGAGTATCAAGTTTGGACTTATCTTTACTTTCATTCAGTCACGTCACGTACTACCAAATTTTGTATATGTGACGCTAACGACACGGCTGCGAGCGTGCTCTGAGCGTAGCATGTAGTCACGTTTTACATAACACTCTTGTCACGATTATCATGTTTTCACCAGTAATGTACATTCGGGATCCATTGACGTCACGTAGCACCAAATTTGGTATATGTAAAGCTAGCGAAACGACCGTGAGCGCACCATCAGCGGGGCGAGTAGTCATGACTAGACAAGATTTCCACGTTAGGGCCTGTCACTTATGTTCGCAACGCAGTCATGTGTTACCAAATCAGTTTTGCAAAATGACTTGTGAACGAAACCACCGCAAGTGCAGCAAGAGCATGAAATTTATATCATGACATTCATGGCATACACGTCATAATTATCATGCTATGACTAGTCAATTGTGTTCATCATTTAATCGTGTTATACCATATCAATTTTCGATCGATACCATTATCGAAACGGCCAGGAGAGCTAAAAGTCGTAGGCCGATAGATAGATAGATAGATAGATGCTCAAAGTCGCCGAAGTTCGCCAAAAAATGCTTCGCATTTAAAACCACAACTGAAGACGAGGCTACGTCTTAACTATATTTAGTCATGACCCATGGCTTAAAAACTCAATAGTAATGGTAGGCAAGCGAAATCAGTTTGATATATCTGACAGCCACCTTGCGCATTAAAAAACGTTTTTTTTATTTTTACTCAACAGATTTGTGAAACAGAATGGCTAACTCACTCAGTGACTATTGACTTTAGGCAAGAAATAAGACTTGCAAAGTTCTAGAGCGTCTATTTGCGATAAAGAAAGTGTTACGTATGCCATTTTTTTTCAAGCCCGGGAAATAAAAAAAGGCCACGTGACCAGTGCAATGGCATGCAGCGAACATGCTGCTGCTCTCAGGTGAAGTTTCAAGTAGCGATATTACCTGCAGCCGCGACACGCCGCATTCCTTAATGGTAGGTTGATAAATTAGTTTTGCTTTAATCACTCGTTCTAAGCTAGGTGACGCTCATTCGCCTGCAACTTCTAGCCATCCACTGCGGACTTATCAGCCTACCACTGCAATGGATCTGGCGAGTCATGACCACACCTGATTCCGTTCGTTCAACCGCAGATGAAAGCAGCGCCTTTGCGGCGCGGTAATCCACTATCACGTGGTCTTTTTCATTATTTTTTGCAGGAGTTCGTAAAAGCTAGAAAAAAAAAAGAATTCGTATAAGGGAGAACTAGAAGCGAAAGTTGGGCTAGTCGGTGGTTCATCCATGAGATGTAAGAATAGCGCAAAGACAGAGACAAGCACTGTAAAAAAGACAAGAACCTTGTGGTTTTTGTTTTTAGTCATTGTCTCTATTTTTGCGCTGTTTTTATATCTCAAGCATGCAGGTATACGTGAGATTTCGCTTATCGCAAATAATGCAAGTAGAATTTCGGAAGACGTTCCCGAACATTGCAAGTCTCATTTCTTGCCTAAAATCACTAATAACTTCATTAACAAATTTGTTAAATTAAAAACAAAACTTGTCTGTAGTGAACAATATGGCTGTCAGAAGTATGCAAGTGGCTTTATTCACCTGCCTTAGACAATGCATTTTTTTTATTGTGATGGCTAAAAATAGATGAGACACCCGGTGATAAATTGAAACCGCATGGTCCAGCCGAGGATTTATTTAAGGAGCAGCAAGATGACACCAACAAAGAAGACGCCCGAATGAAAAAATCATCATGGCTTTTTCAGGTGAGTAGCAAAAAAAACAAACAGTTTGCACGAGAATTCAGTTTTTTTATGATTTTATGAACTGCTTATTCGTACGTGAACCCGCTTTCTAATAATGCACACGAAAGGCGCCCCAGTGCTATCTTTACCAAGATTTAAAAAAAAAATATGCCGACAGACTCAGCGATGACGCGACCAGACGCATGTTGCTGAATGTTGCTTGGGGTAAGCCCGACTGTTTTTCGTGTTCGACTCGAGGCTGCAACTAGAGTTTCTAGAGAGCATCCCCTCAGAAACAGCGCGTAGTGCTGTCAAGCAGATAAAACCTTCTGTGCAGCGATACTAGTAATAATCTTATCTGCAGGTTCACTTCTCGAAACGCCAATAAAAATATGACCAGCACCATTGTGTAGGGCTACAGAAATTTTGACCACATGGTGCACTGATATCGCACAGTACGGAGGCCGCTACCACTACGCCTCCATATAGGAATGCGACCACCGCAGCCGGGCTGAACCCCACGACCTGCGAATAGCTGTCAGAGCTCCGTAAGTTCTGTAACCGCTACGCCACTGTAGCGGACTGTATGGTTATACTGCACTCCGATTTTGAAAGAAGCCAAATTAAGTTTGGCGTGGCATCGAGGCACGCCAGAATATCCATAGATGGCGCCATTATCGATCACAAACACCAAGTGAGCTTGAACTTAGCCGATTCACTGCGGTACCGTCTACCGTCTCGGAGGCAACCGATAGAGCTAGAAGTTTCCGCCTTCTCGCTTCACCACTTGTCGAGGCCGCGCTCTGTTCCCTTCGCTCGCTGCCACGCTCGCTGCGTTTCCTTCTTTCTCACGGTTTCACGGCACCGGCTGGAGAGAGCGCTTCGACCGCGTGACAATCGTCGGGGTGCAGCAGCCGGCGGTTTTCCGTGCGCATTCGCTGTCGGGCAGCTCCCAATGCTTAACGTTAGAGAGAGTATGTTGGTGAAAGTGTGTAGCCATTGTTTTCTTCAAATTTTGATTTCAGAAGTATTTTGTTGCTTTAGTAAGCGCTTTATGAAAGCCTTATAAGACTAGTTCTTAGACTTTTTACTAAAAGTTTCACCTCAAAACAAGCTTCAAATCAGCCAAAGCATTATTCGTGTACCCAAAATATCGGTGACCCCAAAAATATTCCTACGTGCACGTGAACCGCTTAGGACGCGTTGGACGCAGCTAAGGTCTCTGCCGGAAACTAGATCTCTGCCGGAAACAGGTGTCGGCATTCCGTCGAGAAAAAGTTATGTGACCGCACAAAGTGTTTCGGTGGCAAGCGAAAAGTGTGTCTTCGGTGTTCAGCTGCCCGAGAAGGTACGTTCTACATCTCACTCTTCTCGAATGCGTGACGTTATGCTACTAAATTAAAAACTTCTATTATAAGTTTTGCTGTCATTGCCGAAGAAAACAGGAAAATGACTCGGTCAATTGCAGGTTTGGAGGATCAGTTGATTTAGTCCATAAAATATTTAGCACGTTAATGTTTTCACTGCATAGCCACGTTTGAAAACAATGTACACTGTACACCCCCACAACGATTCTACTGGTTAGTTTTAAGTATTTTTAGCTGTTCAAAAACAATGTAATTATTATCTCTTGACCATATAGAAGTGCAGAGAATTAAAAATATCACGCGGGAAAATGTTTTGTGTTTTTAGTTTTCGCCTTGGTTAAAGGTTCCTGTTGAAACTGCTCACAGCATGGTATTAAGCCACTCTTAGCGTGGTAATGTTTAACAAAAGGTGCGTATGTTTACATCTTTGTGAGACCTACAAATAGAAATATCTAATAATTTTTACTGATAAACGCTTTCATAAAGTTTCATAAATTTGATTTTTAAGAAAGTCTTTACGGAAGTCACCTAGTTGTGGTTCTTGCGTAAAATCTGCCCGCAAAAATTTTTGCAAAGCGTCTTGCCAGACCATTTACACGGACACCACCCTGTGTCTTTTTCCTTCGTTTTTTTTCTTTGACACATTTGCTTTGATCAGCCAGGTGCGCCAAAGAAATGGAAGCACGGCTTTTCACATTTTATTGATTGATTGATTTGTATGTGGGGTTTAACGTCCCAAAACCACCATACGATTATGAGAGACGCTGTGGTGGAGGGCTCCAGAAATTTCGACCCCTGGGGATCTTTAACGTGCACGCAAATCTGAACACATGGGCCTACAACATTTCCCCCTCCATCGCAAATGCAGCCGCCGCAGCCGGGATTCGATCCCGCGACCTGCGGGTCAGCAGCCGAGTACCTTAGCCACTCGACCACTGCGGTGGGGCTTTTTGCATTTTCGTACTGATTGCTGCGCGTGCAAGTGCTTTTTTGTGTGCTTAGTTGTTTGGTTTTCAATACGGTCTACATACACAAGCTGAGAAATGCGAGCCTTTGCATAGGACGACACATGGCAGGCGCTTCCCAGAACACGTAAGCTGGCAGATCGTAAATGTTCAAGCTCATTGCTGCTCTTAGAATGTGAATATTGCGGCGACCAACGGCAAACGCGTCCCCTCCTCTCATGGGCCAGAAAAAAAAAGACCACTTTCGAGATCGAGGTGACAACGAGTTAGTACGCATTACAGTAATTGTGTCTCCACCATGATTATAATTGAAATGTGGCCGGCCTGTCAGTGTGAATGAAGACCAGCAATTTTATAGCAGTATTATGATATACAAGTAAGGCTACTACCTATTGGCCCAACTTATATACAGTTCGACCATTAGGTCTGCCTGACTATAACACGAGTAAGTTTTCCGCTCCTCATGCACTTTCATATGCTGTCTGATTCATGCCTGTTAAACAATGTGTTACGTAATGATTAATAGCAGTCGTCTAATTGTTACAGGCTATTTACGATTGTGTTCACCTACAAATAATGGATCAGCAATGGAAACGTGGATACTGGCAGAACGTAAAGTTGACAAACCCGGGAGGTCGCTAAAGGCTGAAAAAAGTTCGCGGAGAATCTCTGCTGGCAGCGAAGTGTAGGTATTTTATACGCGGATGCTCAATGAAATTATCAGAAAGTCACGTAGTATATGTAAATGTATGCGTGTTCAGAAATACACATAGGACCAAATGCTAATATCAAGGGGGGGAACACTGTTTTTTCGTTAGATGCTAATTATTATGCTAAAGCCTTTTTGTTATAAATCAAGAGATTATACTTGTCTACCCCACATCCATGACACAGCTCTTGAGAATATATGTAATTACGGAATATTCTTTATTATCCTTTTAGTGAGGGGCCACATTGAACAACTTAATCCCTGTGGTCGATGGTGTGACGTTATGACGTATGCGAGCTCTAAGCAAACTCCAAAGGACATCGATTTGTTTTCTCCTTGAGACGAGGAAAACGTGGGTCCCGCGCCATGGACACCGCAACTATCGTGCCCGAAGCGAATATGTCCCAGAAATATCCCAAAACTCCAGTGTGTGTATTCAGGAAAAAGGCCGGCCACATGACATCCTTCATGAATGTTCACGTTGCTCTGCTTACATGTTTGTGCGCTGCGTGGTAAAACCGCAAGAAAGAAATTAGAAATATTCGGCGTCCGCAGAAAGAAAGAGCCGTGATACTGTTATTAAGCCGATCATAAGCGTATGAATAGTCCGAAATGTGTCGCAGCACGAGGAACGAAAGTGGAAAAAGGCACATAGCCCTTGCTTGGCGACACCTGGGTGTGTGGAGCACCGGTGGAGCAAGGAGGAGGAGGAATAAATGAGGAAGGACAGGGAGGTTAGCCAGAACCGGTGGAGCAATAATACGTAATGGAACCCTATGCAAATTTTTGGGGATTAAAATGTCCTGCCCCTTCGATATGCTTATGTACGTGGCACACCATAACTGCTGGCACTTTGCACAAAAGCAGGACGACGAAACTCTGGGAGTAGCCAAAAAGAGGATTATTGTCAGTCCTTTCCTTTTGTTGCTCGGGTGATGCGAGAAAATCAGTCATGCTACTAACTCACTCAAGCACCTAACACATATGCGCAGTATCTATAAAAATACGCATGCAACTCTTTCGGATTTCCCCTTTACTGAAACCCAAATATGGTTTCTTTATTTGTTCAGGTCATATGATCGATAAAGGTTCTACAGGCGTCTTTGAGAAATGAACCCCTCTGCCCTAAGTAGCACAGGTCATTGTATTTTATAATATACAATTTCGATTTCGGAGGTGCAAAACACAAAAGTAATAGGGAAAATAGCTTTTAAAGCATAAGAGAAATGATCAATTCTCTTGATTACGCGCTCTAGTTCATGGCTTGTTAAGGCGTACCAAACTGTGCACCTAAATGATAGGTTGCGTTAAAGAAAACTTCAGAGACGACTAAATGAAGCACTGCAAAACACTATTTTGCATAAGGAATCGTCTGAAAAACATGGGCTATTAAAATAATTTATCTTTTATTGCTTTCATACCTTCAAAGCAGGAAACGTTGGAGTTAGCGTGATAGTAATCAAATCAGAATGCATAGACTTATATCCCGTCCTTATGCTTGCTTTTTTCGTCTGTCTGTCTGTCTGTCTGTCTGTCTGTCTGTCTGTCTGTCTGTCTGTCTGTCTGTCTGTCTGTCTGTCTGTCTGTCTGTCTGTCTGAAGTACATGGCGGCCATCATCACGTGTAACCTTTACGGGACAAAAAAGAAAAATAATCTATCTATCTATCTATCTATCTATCTATCTATCTATCTATCTATCTATCTATCTATCTATCTATCTATCTATCTATCTATCTATCTATCTATCTATCTATCTATCTATCTATCTATCTATCTATATATATATCTATCCATCTATCTGCCTGGCTGCCTGCCTGCCTGCCTGTCTGTCTGTCTGTCTGTCTGTCTGTCTGTCTGTCTGTCTGTCTGTCTGTCTGTCTGTCTGTCTGAAGTACAAGGCTGCCATCATCACGCTGTAACCTTTATGAGAAAAGAGAAACAATTACTTTGTTTATATTGACGAACTGCAATCTGTGAACTCTTCTGCCTTAAGTTTCACTACCACAAGTTCATTATTTGCTTAGGAAATAAAGGTTGAAGTTTTGATTGATTGATATGTAGGGTTTAACGTCCCAAAACCACCATATGATTATAAGAGACACCGTAGTGGAGGGCTCCGGAAAAGGGCTCTTTAACGTGCACCCAAATCTGAATACACGGGCCTACAACACTTCCGCCTCCATCTGAAATGCAGCCACCACAGCCGAGATTCAATCCCAACAACCTGCGGGTCAGCAGCCGAGTACCTTAGCCACTACACCACCGCGGTGGGGCTGAAGGTTGAAGTTTTACGCTGAAGTATTTGCGCAAGGCGTCAAAAATTTTGAATTGTATTGATAGTATTTGTGCGACATTGGCTCCATTGAATTTTCTGAAACGTCGTAAGCTAGATCTAAGGCACCCACAGATCCTAATGTACTTCGTTTTTTTTTTATTAGACGCCTTAAAATTTATGACGTTATAGTGTTTGGTGCAAGAATCGCAAGATAGCGTCGCCACGCTCTATTTCTTTTTCGCGTTTTTTTTACTTATGCCCAACGTCGTTTCGCAGTAAGAGTGATGTTTTCGGAATTGAGAAATCTTGCTTTAGGCTACTAATAGGCGAAAAAGTCTTTTTTTAGTGTTCCTTTTATGCAACAAAGCGCCATCCACGACATCAGCAGCCATTTTTGGTGAAGCTTGATACTCTGTGTTCAATTGAAGCAAAAGTACCTGTAATTTTCTAAATATTTCAATAACAATTTTGAATGCAAAGCGACAAATTAAAGGTGTCTACAATGTGAGTTTTGATGTTTTGAATGTATCAAGGCCAGAAGAATCAAGCACCCGTCTGAAAATTTCCACTAGCTGTACCCCTTTAGGGTATGCTTTCGCGCGGTCTTGACTGCGAGCAACAAAATTTAGACGGGAAAAAATCGCTAATACAGTGTTATTCATATTGTGCGCCTTTCTACGCTAACGAAATTTTATCAATAAATAACGCTTGCAGACTGTGCACCCTGGTCTTTGACACTACGGTGGAGGATCAACCATTGTTGTTGACCGAAAAGTTCGAGAAAACTCCGTGCGACGTGAATCTGCTCGTCACGACAAGATGAGCCCCGTCGCACGTGCACCATCACTGTCGACATCGGCGAGACCGTGGATCAAGAGAAAGACGCCATTCTTTGTCCTGGGCGCAGCTGTTGTTCTTGCCGAAGCGAGCATCTGGGTTGCCGGTACGGCCGACGTGATTCGCATCGGTGAGCACATGAGAATGCCTACGGAGTAAATAATCGCATTTGCCTCGAAACAAACCAGGAATGCATGGCTGTAAGAAATGCGGGTGCTTACAGGCGTGCGGGTGGCATGCGTTAGTTGGAATGTTAACTTATGAGCATTTAACCCGCCAAGTAAACTATACATTTATGAACGTTAAGCAAGTGCTGTAATCGGAACAAGAAGACACTGGTGTTTATGCTTGTAATCTTCAGCGTAAAACGCAGTAACACGTTGAAAACAAAAGAAAAAAGTGCCCCAACCTAATGTGCAGGGTGCTGTATTTTCAATGGCCCCTCACGGTGCAATTCTTCGCCCTTCCTCTCTGCATTCAGTGTTCACCATCGGCTTTCTAACCTATCAAACCAGCGAAAGATGCCCTACATCGAATTTTTTCTTGTTTTACTATTGACCGTGGCACTTAACCACTGCGGGGGATTGTCCCAGAATTGAGGGGCTTTGAAAATTTTGTGCAGATTTATAATAATAGGAATAAAACAGCAAGACAGCCGATGACCTAGAAAAATGTGATGCCTAATCTAATGCGTATATCATTTATATAAAAAAACGATATTATTTATTAAAGCAGAGCACTACTCTGCTATTTATTCATATATAATCTTGTAGACACGTCAGGATAACGACACAGAATAAATAGTGAACCTGCTACTTTTACTATTATAGTCCCGAACGGCCATGCATACTGTCGCAGTAGAGTACCCAGAAAAGGAAGCTCCTAAAAACGAAATGAGAGGCACAAATGAATCTATACAAGTACCACGTAAAGGTGTTTCTAAAGGGGTTGTCCGTATTGTGGTAAACCGCCTGCAGGTCCAAAATAAATGATCCATTGTTTCAAGTTCATCACAAAACGCGCACAGTGGCGAAGGTGCCTGAGCAGACCTGTGTTTGTAGAAATTTAGATTTGCTACCCCGCAACCCAGTCTTGTGATAAATACTTCTTGTTTACGAGTTCGGCAAAAGTATCTTCGCCAGGGGTATAATAAATGGCGATATTCGAAAGAGTTTGTTAGTGCTGCACCTTTAAAGACTTCCATAAACGTACGTCTGCGGAATCGAGCAGCAGTCACATAAGCGAATGATGAACAGTGCAGTAGAATCGGTTGGCTAACCGACGACTTAGATATGGAATCGGCTATTTCAGTTAAAAATAAGCCTTTTGGTCAGGCACCCAAACTAATCGGACGTTTCTCAAATGCGCAGATACTAGAGCACGAAACGCCTTTGTTACTTATCAGCACCAAGAGAAAGTGCCGCACAGAGGGATAGAGAATCTGTTATTTTGCTAGCTGATGTAATTGCCGTATCCAGCTTGCGTGAGGCGAGCACTACTGCCAGATATTCAGCCACAAAAAGCGTATGAAATCGGGTAGTCGAAGGGAGTAAAACCAATCTAAAATCAGACTGAATATACGAACCCATGACTTTTCATCACATTGCGATGCGTCTGTGGCAATAATCAAGTTCGTTGTAATACTGCGCAGGTGATCTGAGAGTAAACCATCCAAATTATTATGGGGAAATTATATGGCGCTATTAGAAAAAATATCGTCAAATTGAATTTCCACATTGTATGAACTATTAGCACTCAGCATATACGTATTTGTAGAGGCTCTGGTCAATTTTCTACAAATATAATTTGTGGGGTGAAATATCAGGGCGATCTAGAACCGAAAAATCAATACGGGGTGGAAGTAAAGGTTATTTCTGAATGTCGTAATGGTGATTCATAAATTCTTAAGAAGGTCTGAACAGTCAGAAGGTTGATTCAGCAGGAAAAAGAAGGGACCCTCGATTCGAGATATAACACATTGTTAGCAACTGTTTTAGGCAGGCGAAGGCAGAAGCGCAAAGCTTCACTTTACAAAAGAACTAGAGGCCGTTACTTGTAAGCAGGAACACCAGAGAAAGGTACTCAAGCATATTCCGAAATAGCATCAACGTACATGATATATATATATATATTTCTAAATACCTCACAGGCTCCAAGTAGGAGCATTATGTGAGGGGGACTATACAATAGTTATTTGAAAAGAACACAAAACAAACGAAAAGAACTCAAAAGTCACGTATAATACAATTACTAAAATATTCGATAACATACACTGTAGTAATATGACACTAATATGCGTTATACATTTATGAACGGTTCGAGATGTCAATGTACAAGGAATGAACACGAATGTAAAATACATGCTTAGGAAACACAGTCATATATAGTTAGTATTTTATTCCTAAACCCCACGTGATCACCAATAGATACCACATCATCAGGAAGGTTATTCCATTGAACAATGGCAGGTGCTAGCGTGAATGCGTTAGATGCTTGGGTGCGGCTGAAATGATGAGCAAAACTATGCTGATTATGAAGCCTGCAAGATGTGCGATGGGGCTTTGTTAGTGGTAATGTATTACGTGCGCGCTGTAGATGACTTTATCGAATAAACATAGAGTAGCTGTTTTCCTGCGCAATTCCAGGAATGGTTGTGATAACGAAGCCTTCATGTTAGTCACACTGGAATAGCTATTGTATTCACGCGCATCAAAACGTGCAGCGTGGTTTCACACAGATTTTAGTGAGTCGATGACATAGGCTTGGTGAGGCGACCAGATAGATGATGCGTATTCGAGTTGTGGTCGGACAAATGTTTGATATGCTAGTTTACGTGTTATGAATGGCGGCATATGAAGATTACGTTTCTGGTATCCGAGTGTGTGCGATGCTGTGGCAATAATTTTTTCAATGCGCGTTGACCAGGATACATTCGAAGTGAAGGTAATGCCAAGGCACTTACAGTGTTCTCATGCCAATATAGGTTTATTGTTGAGGGAATATGTGTAAGTCGAGTTTGACTGCTTTCGGCTGAAAGTCATTAGTTTACATTTCGCAGTGTTTACCGTCATCTGCCATTTTAAGCCCCAGAATGTAATTTAGTCGAGATCCTGTTGTAATGCCAGCTGTTCTGGTGGACTGATAATTTTGTGGTATATGATGCAATCGTCGGCGAACAGACGGATGTTCGATGAGCTACGAGATGGAATGTCATTATTGTAGATGAGAAATCAATAAAAAATATATCGTTATCAGTGTGTCTCTTCTCATACCTATGCGGTAGTTGCTTATCCTACGTAATATACCAATGGCCCACGCACGTTTTCTGGCAATGTATTCAATATGAGGTCGCTAGGTAAGCGATGTATGATAAATTACTCCGAAGTATTTAACAGATATCACTTGTGGTATATTCTCATGATGGTGAGACAGAGAGATGTGCACGGGGTATTGCAGTGGGAAAACGAGGACACATTTATACTCGGATTAAGTAGAAAGCAGTTGCCGTGAAGCCATCTCTCCAATATATTAATGTTAGTCTGCAGCCGTTCATATACGGTCTGAATGTTATCTGTCATTACAAAAACGCGATATCCTCTTTCTAAACATAAGTTGTGTCCTGTTTACGTGGAAGGGTGCTCATTAGTAAACTAAATAGCACAGGGGAAAGTACTGAGCCTTGCGGTACTCCCCTAGTTTTTGTATGAGCAGATGATGAAAACCCATCCGTAAAACAACGAAATTTCCTATCTGCAAGAAAATTGTGAACTTACGCTACTATGCATGATCGAAAATCAAGGTATCAAGATCAATCTATCAAAATGCGGTGCTCCACAGTATTGTATGCCTTAGCAATGTCTAAGGTAACTAAAGCGGCATGTTTGTTATGTAGCCGAGCTAATTGAAGCCGACTTTTTAAATCAATGTGGGCATCTCAAATTGAACAACCAGCCCTGAACCCAATTTGACAGGGGCTTAGAATTGACCTCTTGGTAATAAGTTCATAAATTTGTATATTGATGATTCTCTGAACTAATTTTACTTAATTTGACGTCAGTGCAATTGGCATTATGTTATCCAAAAGTATGCTCCACTTTCGTTTTTGAGCAACAGTATAATTTTGGCAAGTTTCCATTATGGAGGTATCCATGCGTCCCCTAACGAATAATTCAATAGTTCTAGCAGAAAATAAGTGATTCCTGGAGTAAACATTTTAACACCGTGTTCGTAATTCCATCTGGTTCGAGAGCTATCCCTGGTAAGCATAATACTGTATCACTCAATTCAGCTAAAGAAACTTTTGGATATTCATGCACGTTTACCAGCATGGGCCCAATAGCCGAGGGATGGGCAGTGAAACGGTGTTCTAAACCCTGCGCTATGTCTTCTAGAGAGGTGTTCATTTTTTGCGGCATCAAGACACATGTTTGCAACGTTAAGGCGTTGGCAGTACTTTTTTTCTCCGAAGGTAAGTGAACAAAGCATGCTTATTTTTTATTTCGAAAGGTAATTGAAAGGTGTACTGTCGTATTCTGCTTTCGCGCGGTTAACTGTACGCTTAAATACGACAGCAAGGAATCGATAGTCCTTCCAGTTTGTTGGGCATTGATTATGAAGAAGTTTTTTTCTAGAGGCTTTTTGTCTTCTATAATTGTGCGTACAATCATCGTTCTTCCAACGAGAGAAGGATCGTTTATGGAACAGCGAATTCGAAATTTTTCATAGATCCCTCCATCATTGAATCAATTGTAGATGCAATCTCCATAGTGCTGGCGTTTGCAACTTTAGAAATGGCAGAAGGGAGGCAGGCTTGAAATTTGCTATGGTTGGTGTATGTGCGTTTTGGCTGATCTAAAGTTATTGTTGGACAAGTAATATAAAAAATACAAGAAGATGGAAGCTGTTAGTTGTCGAATCCAGCGCAGCCGTGACAGAACCTTGATTGCATTAGAGAAAAACCTAAAATCTAATACTGAGCGAGTCCAACCTCTGAAGAATGTTGCATGGCCTTTATTCAGACAAGGGAGGCTGTGGTCCATAATAGTTCATTCCCACAGTCGTCCTACCACAAAATTCTGTCCTTAGACCCCAAGACAATTATGTGAACAAAAATCTCCTGTGAGTACAATTTCCTTTCTACATGCTACCAAAACACTGTCTAGATAACGCGTACATTGGACACCGGAGGGGAAGTAACAATTTATAATTGAAAAAGGGTGGTATCCGGGGAGATACGTCTTATGCTACAATTTCACAATCCGAATCTAATGTTTTGAAAGAAATTTTCGCCCTATAGCATAATTTACTTGATATAAGGATCATTTAACTACCACCATGTGTCGGACGATCTAATCGAAAAAAAAACGAAAACCTGTAAGATGAAAATTTTTATCTGGTTTAAGCCGAGTTTCTTTGAAAAATATATATTAAGAGTAAAATGATTGCAAAAGTGATGTAATTTGGTTGAGGCCGAGAATATAGAACGGCAGTTCCTCTGTACTACTCTCAACTGGCCGATGGTATTGAGTGCACCACAGAGGCGCACGTCGTGCCCTTGTCAGGATCTTTACGCGAAATAGCTCATTCATTCTGTTTAGTCAGCGACTTGAGATCGGTGGAGATAGGAGATCTGGTACGTTTATTAGTTCACATATCGAGTTCTATATTCATTGCAGCACTTATGCTCGGCTGAGGTGTACGTCGGTCCAAGTGCACTTGTGTTCCTGACTGCTTAGCCTTCTGTGCAGACGTAGAAAACACGTCCAACACTACGCTGCATAACTGAGTGGCATCGTTGGTAATGTGACATACTGCAAGTTCTGCACTCGTCTGTACTCATTGCACAGTCTGATTAGAAAGAATTTGCGCCAAACAGTCAGAAAGGTTAGATATGAGTTTATCGATTGCCTTACTCACTGCCTTTTCCACAGCAGTTTCAATAGCCTGCGACAAACTTGAGCCTATACCTAAAGTGCAGCGCGCTGTGATGCCGGAGTATGCAAAAGCCTTGTCTCTAACTAGGTCATTGGCTTCCCTTCGAGAACAGTGGTGGCGGTCAATGACTTCTAGGATTTAAACGTCCTGATAACGGGTGGAACACTCAGAGTTGTCGATGCAGTGACTCCCCCCACAGAGACAACACTTTTTCGCTGTTGCAGTATACTTGCTTGAAGAATGGCTCTCTCCGCAGGTGTTACTACGAATGTTTGATTTACATCCTCCTGCACTGTGCCCGAATCTCAAGCAGTTTTTCCACTGAATCGGACAAGAAATGAGGGGCACAACTCGAAAGATCATTGGCCATAACCTCATTTCTGACGGACATGTTGTGCCCCCAAATGTCGTGATGATCGTTTTGGTTGGTAAGCCGAAATGGTCACCGCTAAGTCAATGCTAAGTGAAGGATTCTTTACGATATTTCTAATTATACCTTTCTTAACGTTGGAGACTTTCTACAACAGATGAAAAAGTGCTCCACAGTTTCCTCTTCTCCCCAAAAAGAACAAAGTGGGCAGGGAGTCAAGCCTGCTCTAAAGAAATAAAAATTTAATAGAGAAATACGACAGCGTAATCGAGTGAATAAAACTTCTAGGCATCGGTTATGACAAGAGGAAGTTTTTCAGGGTGTCAAGGGTAGTTTAAACTCAGAGAAATTTTTAAAGATGGTGTAGATAATTCTCACATCATCAATAACCTCTGAAATCTAGAAGCTACTCTAAATAAAGGCTGTTGTAGGGGAATGCCGGCTGTTCTTTCGCTGCATCCTTCTCTTCTGCTGCTGGACAATTTTCGTCTTTTTTGGGCCTGCGGCTTTACTTTTGAAGCTTTGCTGCATGAACAGCAAGAATAAAAACAAATGAAGGTGTGTCGAAAAAAAGAAACAGATAAATGAGAACTAAAAAACTAGAAAATAGGTTTGTTGAATTATCTCTTTTTTCTTCGGTTCTTGAAACCGAAGGAGAAAGAAAAGGAATAAAAAGAAGCGCAACAGCAATGAATTTTGAAAAAAAATTGAAATACAAAGATCATCATACTCAGCCTCACTACGTCCACTGCAAGACAAAGGCCACTCTCATGTCCCGACAGTCAGCTCAGTTTTATGCTTGCTGCTGTCCTTTACACCCGCAAACTTCTTATTCTCAGCTGCCCACCTAACCTTCTGTTCCCCCTTACACGCTTGCCTTCTCTGGAAATCCTCTTAGTTGCCCTTTGTGACCAGCGGTTGTCCTGCCTACGCACTACATGCCCGGCCCATGCCCATTTTTTCTTCTTCAATTCAACTACAATATTCTTGGCCCCGGCTTGTTCCCTAATCTACTCTGCTCTCTTCTTGTCTCTTAAGGTTACCCCTACCATTTTCTTTTCTATTTCTCGCTGCGTCGTCGTCAATTTAAGCTGAACCCTCTTTGTAAATCTCCAGGTTTCCGCTCCGTAGCAAAGTACCGGCAAGATGCAGCTGTTATATACCTTCCTCTTGAGGTATAGTGGCAGTATGCTTGTCATGATTTGAGAGTGCTTGGCAAATGTGCTCTACCCCATTTATATTCTTCTAGTTACTTCAATCTCGTGGTTCGGCTCTGCCGTTATGAACACTCCTAAGTAGACATAGCCTTCTACAACTTCAAGTGCACTATTACCTATCTCGAAGTGCTGCTGTCTGCAGAGGTTGTTGTAGATTGCTTTCGTTTCATGCAGAAAAACTTTAGGACACAGCTTTCTGCTCTTCTTGTCTAACTTCACAATCATAAGTTGCAATTCGTCCTCTGAGTTACTCAGCAGTGCAATGTAATCGGCAAAGCGCAGGTTACTGAAATACTTTCTAAGAATTCTTATTCTTAACTGTTCCCATTCTAGGCCTCTGAAAACTTCCTGTAAGCATGCGCTGAATAGCCTTGAGGAGACTGTATTCCCCTGCCTAACATCCTTCTCAATTGGTATTCTGTTGCTTTCTTTATGAAGCACTATGGTAGCGGTTGACACATTGTAGATTTCTTCTAGGATGTTGATATATGCTTCGTCGACGCCCTGATTCCGCAGTGTCTGCATGACTGCTGATAGTTCTACTGAATCAAGAGCTGTCTCGTAATCTGTGAAAGCTATGCATAGTGATTGGCTATTTTCTGAGCATTTTTCTATTTCCGGATTGATAGTATGAATGTGGTCGGTTGTTGAGTAGCCTGTTCTAAATCCAGCTTGTTCCTTCGGTTGGCTGCTGTACAGATCTCTGTAAAAGTATACCGATATTTTATCTATCCAATCCATGTTGGTAGTTATTTTACCTTCCTTGTTCCTTAGTACATACATCCGATTTTCGCCTATCCCAAGTTTCGTCTTCACTGCTTTAACGCTTCCTCCGTTCTTCAAAGCGTGTTCGATTCTCTCCATGGTATACCTTCTTACATCACATACCTTACGCTTATTAATCAACGTAGGAAGCTCTAACCACACTATTTTGTCTTTTGCACATGAAGCTTTCGTGCGTTGGCGCTAATATAACAATAATATACTTTATAGACAGTTTTATTGACCATATAGCGCAGCCTCTAACGGCGCGTGCGTACGCGTCAGACGTTCTTTGTGTCACTCTCTCGCCAATTGAGAACGCGCTCTTTGGAGGGCTGACACTTCGCACTGAGGAGCATCTTATTAGTCGGCAATTAAGAAGCACAAATAAGTATTACTACGGAACAGTCATATACTACTCGTGCGCGAGATTTTTCTGTATGACTAGCATAAATGACAGCAGGTACTACGCAAATAATGATATTATAGCCATGTAAAGCACGAAATACTTACCATGTTCATCACTCGCTAGTTGGACGTGTATCCAACTTCATATCTCATGATGCGCCTGCATAAGGAGCGTTCTTTGCAGGTGGTATCACGATATTCATTATACGCTTTTCATATACATAACGATATACGTGCCACGCTCATAGTGCTTTCACGTCCAGTTCACTACCTTGTTATACAGCTAACTTGCTGTGTCGCAACGTCACTGTATGATGCACATGATTGACAGATGACAATAGGAGAATTATGACACATAAGTTATGCATAACGTGCTCATGATGCGCTCACGACAACTTCGCTAGACTGAGATACACCAAACTTGGTCTTGCATGACGTGACTGAATGACGAGCAAAACGGAGAAATAATAATATGAAAATTATAACGTGTAATGTATTTCATGACAGGTATGTAGTGTTCTTGTTCCACTAGCAGCCATTTTGCTAGCTCGGTGTATACCAGAATTGGTATTGCTTGATATGAACATGTCACGAACATGAATGGTAGGGCACAATAAGGAAAAGAACGGCTATTCGGGCTTGTTGGTTAAATTTTATTGTAATAGCAGAGCAAGCACGAAGTGCTCGAAGAAAGGAACACAGGCGAGGTATAGCAGGCAAAGAGGACAACAGGTGTTGTCCTCTTTGCCTCCCATTTCTCGCCTTCTGTTTGTCTTTCTTCCAGCACTTTCGTACTTGCGCTGCAACCCTAATTAGAACGTAATACGGAAATGATCACGTTTATGTTTAACATTACTTGCAAGCCACGGTCATTGTGTGGTCGCAGACGTTTTGTTAGCTAATGATATACATAAAAACTAGTATTTCACGACGTGAATGTATGGCGAACAAAAATGGCAGGTGCTAACATGAAAATCGATTTATCTATTACATGTACAGTATCATAATTCACATTTACATGTACATCACTACTCAAGCTCGTGGTATGCTTGCGGGTGGTTTGATAGCTTGATATACACCGAAATTGGTATTGCGTGACATGAGAACACGACTGCATGGCGGACATAAATGACAGGTCCTAATATGTAAATCATAACATGTATATTATTAAATGTGCCTTTCTTAGCGAACTTCGGAAATGCGAAGCATTTTAGCGAACCTCGGTGACATTAAGTCTGTCTGTCTGTCTGTCTGTCTGTCTGTCTGTCTGTCTGGCTGTCTATCTATCTATCTATCTATCTATCTATCTATCTATCTATCTATCTATCTATCTATCTATCTATCTATCTATCTATCTCTATCTATCTATCTATCTATCTATCTATCTATCTATCTATCTATCTATCGATCTCTCTATCGATCTATTTATCTATCTATCTATCTATCTATCTATCTATCTATCTATCTATCTATCTATCTATCTATCTATCTATCTATATATCTATCTATCTATATATCTATCTATCTATCTATCTATCTATCTATCTATCTATCTATCTATCTATGTATCTATCTATCTATCTATCTATCTATCTATCTATCTATCTATCTATCTATCTATCTATCTACGACATTTAGCTCTCCTGGTCGTTTCGGTGATGGTATCTATACCAATTTTTTATGGCGGGACATGAGTGTAGGGTGATTTTAACTATGGAGTCATAACACAAATATCACAACATAAATGTCATAAATATTATGATACACATGTCTGGCTGCTCTCGTAGAGGTTTCCTTAACAGGACATATTGCAAAACTGGTATGGTATGACATGACTGCATGGCGAACATAAATGGCAGGCCCTAATGTTGAAATAATGACGCGCATGTCATGTGAGTCATGACTACACGTCATACCTTTATGGCGCGCTCGCGATCGTTTTGCTAGCTTCACATATGCCCGATTTTGTGTTACATGACGTGAATGGATGTTGAATGTATGTGACTGGTGCAAACACGATAATCATATTATGCGTGCCATGAAAGAATATGACTACATATACCACGCTCATGGTGCACTCGTGGCTGTTTTGCTAGCTTCACATATATCAAATTTGTATCATGTGACATGCATAGTTGACGAAGATAAATGACACGTCCAAACATTATAATCAAGATTTGCGTGCGATGTAAAAGCTCACTACTTGCTACGCTCATGATTTGCTTGCGGGCGTTTCACTATCTCCCCATATACCAAATTTGGTATTATGGTACGTGAATGAATGGCGAAGAAAAATCATTGGTGCAAACATGATAATTATGAATGACCTATTATGTAAGGACATGATTACATACCACGCTAATGATGTGGTGGTGGAGGTTTCGCTAGCTCTACATATACCCAATTTCTCATTGTGTAACGTGAATGAACGACGAAAGTGAATGACACGTCCAAACATAATAATTATGATATGCGTGCCTTGTAAAGCATGACTACATGCTACGCTCATAGCGCGCTTGCAGCCACTTCACTTGATTTACATATACTATATTTGGTAGTACGTTACGTGAATGGATGACGAACACAAGTGCCAAGCGAAAACATGAAAGTCATGACATGGTGGTGACGTTCGGCATAATTTACATGCCATCCACTGCTAAGGCGGGTGCGCAGGACATTTACACTCGTGTATGCTGTGTACTACATTCATGCGCCTCGTAACGTTGTGGTGATTTGAAGTGACATATTAACCTTTCTCACTCGTGCTTCGCATATCATCGATTGCCAATGTACGTGGGATCTGTCACTTTTTTACAGTATGAATTGCTCGTGCTGGCTACTTCATACTACATCGATTCCCACAAGGCGTGGAATCTGCTGTTATTTTTTCTAATTTCCTTTCTTTCTTTCTTCCCCTCTGTTTGCATATCTGGCTGGCTTCCTTTTTTTTTTCAATTTTTATGCGTAGTTTTGCCAACGTTATGCCAAGTGACGTTGGCTTCTAAAGACTCTTAAAGTAATTCACATAAAACTCTAATTATCTGCGCTGGGAGCTGAATTGATAACCTCTGCACCACACGAGCCTAGAATAATGCTAGGAAGGTTAAAAATTTGACCCGTTCATCCCAAGAAGATGAGCAGAAATGCTGGCATATCTGGAATGTGAGATGACCATGGCACTTTTCGTTGTAGTGCATCGCAAGAAATAATCGTGCTTCGTTTCATTCCTCGGAACATCTTTCTGGTGGAAGTCCTACGGTGCCCCAGTAAACGTTCTGAAGATATTTAATCTTGTGGTTTTATGTCTTGTGCTAACAAACACCATTCTTGCTCAGGTTGTACCGTTGCTTTCTAAAGATATATTCACGCTTTCTCACGATTACAAAACATTTGTCAGCATTACACGAATTTGCTCCGCAGCATAGTGATGATAGATACATGCAAGTGCCAGTGTAATTACAGCCTGCATAATCCAGGAAGATGTTCTGCCTGTTGTTAAGCTTCCAACGTGACCTGAATGCAAACAATCGTTGATGCGTACAAAAGTAAACGGTAGCGTGGTCTTCAAGCTTGTGCCCACTCATGTGCAACGCCTTCTGTTGGCGAGAAAACACCAAAGCCTAACTTGAATAATGTTGGCTACGTTTGGTATGTTAGATAGATATGTGGTGTTTAACGTCCCAAAACCACCATATGATTATGAGAGACGCCGTAGTGGAGGGCTCCGGAAATTTCGACCACCAATTTCTTTAACGTGCACCTAAATCTGAGGACACCGGCCTACAGCATTTCCGCCTCCATCGGAAATGCCGCCGCTGCAGCCGCGATACGAACCCGCGACCTGCGGTTCAGCAGCCGAGTACCTTAGCCACTAGACCACCGTGGCGGGGCACGTTGGTTATGTTACGCTCATACTAGCCGCGTATTGCTCAATATTCAATACGCGATCAAGCAAATTGCACAAAACCTCACCATCAAGCATGAGATGGCTGCTTCCAGTACCGTTATTTGCACTCACTAAACACGCTGTAAACAAAAAAATGCATTAAACTGTGTGAATATTACATACTGTCATGGGGTCGTGACGTGAATGAAGGGAGAAAACTGCAGGTCAAATAATAAAGTGTTCATTATGGCCGAGCTTGTGGCCACGTAAAAGGAAAGTTAGATTACAGTGAGACACTTGTACTTGTAGCGGCAAACAGAGCGCCGGCCGTCGATCAACTGACAAGTGGTGAAGCGTGTCGGAATTTATACCCTTGCCATCGAATATTCGAGCTTTATAGCTAGTGGCGAGGTAGGTTCTCCAATAATCTGTATTGTTCACAAAATGGGCGCAATTTTATCAAAACGATCCACTACAGCCTCGAAGCCTCTCGAACATTGTAGGCAAGGTTTGCACTGAACGTAGTGTAACAGGGCTATAACAAAACTTGAGGAAAGGAACGTGGCATTGCCCCCCTTCGAAAAAGGCATCGTCCTGATGCTTTAACAAACGACGAATGTACAATAATAAAGACAATAAACACACACAACAACAACAAATTGACCTCATCAGGTTAGCACATAAAAAGGTTTAATGCCCACGATATGGACGACTTCAGGTCGAGCATGGTTCCGTTGCGAGTTCCTGATGCCATAAGGAACAACATAGTAGTTGAGTGAGCTGAGACATACAACTACTTTGTATGGTCAGAAGTAGCGTCGCAGAAGTTTTTCACCGAGTCCGCCTCGGCGTATCGGCGTCCATACCCAGACACGATCACCAGGCTCGTACTGGTAGAAGCTTTGTCGAAGATTGTTGTGGTGGCTGTCAGCCGCCTGCTGGTTCTTGATGCGCAGGCGGGCGAGTTGACGAGCTTCTTCCGAGCGCTGAAGGTAGATGTTGACATCGAGGTTTTTCTTCATTAGCAATATTTGGCAGCCTGGCACCAAGCATCGTTGTCTGGTTCCTTCCGTAGACCAGCTTGTATGGCGACAGCTGCGCCGTCTCTCGCACGGCGGTGTTGTACACGAAGGTCACGTACGGAAGGATGGCGTCCCAAGTTTTGTGTTCGACGTCGACATACATGGCCAGCATGTCGGCGATAGTCTTGTTTAGCTGCTCAGTGAGGCCATTGGCCTGTGGATTGTAGGCGGGGGTGCGGCAATGATTTGTCTGGCTGTATCTGAGGATCGCCTGCGTTAGGTCCGCCATAAAGGCTTCAGCTCTGTCGGTTACGAGGGCCTCCTGTGCGCGGTGACATAAAACGATGTTCTCAACAAAGAGCTCGACTATCTAAGACACACTGCCCCTAGGCAGGGCCCATGTCTCGGCATAGAGTTTGAGGTATTCGGTATCGACGATGAGCCATTTGTTTCCTGAAGTCGAGACAGAAAATGGCCCTAGTAGGTCCATGGTGATTTACTAGATTGGTCATGGTGGTGGTTCGATGGGCAGTAGCAGTCCCGCTGGCCTAGTCGGTGGTGTCTTCCGTTGCTGATGATCTCGGCAAGTCTTCACATAATGAGCTACATCGGCAGAAAGGTGAGGCCAGTAGTAACTTTCCTGTATTCTGGAGAGCGTGCGGGAAACACCCAGGTGTCTGTGCGTGGAGCCGTCGCGAAGGGCCTGGAGTACTTCTGGTCGCAATGCGAAAGGTACGACGAAGAGATACTTTGCTCGACGTGCCAAGAAGTTCTTTTTCTGGAGAAAACCATTTCACACGATAAAGGACGTCAGTGGTCACTTGAATACCTTCGGGACAATGGCAGCACTGCCCTCGAGGTATTTCATAAGGCCCCTGAGTTTCGGATCGGGTCGTTATCGTTCAGCGACAGCCGTCGGCACTTTATTGATTTATTATTTATTTTTTTGATTTGCATACACACCTACACAAAGACACAGAGGAAAGAGGCAGAGAGCAAGCTGACAACTGCCTCCTGGAGGGGCACAACACCTGCTCACTCTTTCGGGAATAGGGAATAAATAGAGGAAAAAAAGGTTAGAGGGGAGAAAGAGGAAAGAAGATAAGGAAGGGGAAAACAGACGAAGACTTTGACGAGTATGAGTAAAAAACATAAAAAAATAATAAAAACGAAAAAACAGAGCGTCTATAAATGGGTGGCCATGTCCGTTTGGTTCATAAATGCAAGGAGAGCTCGGTGGGCCTAGTCGCGTCAGCAAGCACTACCACTCGGAAAGAGGTAGTCGTGTAGGGTTGCGCAATTAGGTCCTAGGAATTTATATTCCTCAATCAGGAAAAACCGCTGCGTAGCAAATATGGGAGAGTGCACTACAATATGCTCGAGTGTTTTGCAGGAGCCACAAGCTGCGCACAACGGCCTGTCCACACACCCTTGATGGTGTAAGCGTTCACGTACCACCACAGAGCCCACTCTAAAATTGTACAACAGCGCTCGGAAACTACGGGGCAAGCCACGGCCATGAACACAGGGAGGGAACGATCCATTTGTTTCACGCTGGTCTGGGTGCTGCTTTAGGAGGTGTCGGCGTATAAGCAGACGAGCGTTGTCCATCATACATAGAATTTCCGGACAGTCAAAGCCATCAAGTTTCTATGACGAAGCAAGGTGATCCGCCTCTTCATTGCCCGCAATACCAGCGTGCGATGGTACCCACTGTGCAGCTAGGCATACCCCACGTGACAGAATATCGTTAATGGGTCCCATGATGCTGCTCATAATAGGGCTGTCGGTCTCCTTGCTGGCGAGTCTGCTTGGCACACCACGAGAGTCAGTGAAAATGACAACCTTCGATGCTGGTGACCCTTCTTGCACGTACTTAAGGGCAACATCAATCGCTGCTAGCTCGGCTGTCACCGACAATGAGGGGTGCGGTATTTTAAACAACCGTCTGGTATCGGTTCAAGGGCAGAAAAAAGCTGAAGAAGCGCTCAGGCCATCGCTGCGTACAGAAGCGTCCGTAAGTACTTTTGCATAGTCTTCAAAGTTTTCAAATAAACGTGAATGGACTAATTGGTATAGTTCCGAAACAGGTTGGTCACACTTTTTGATACTCCTGGAGTTGACAGATGGGTAAGGAAGGCACATGGCCTGTGCTCTGTCGATGCTGGCAACTCAATCGTTTCGTTGGAATCGCCAGTAATGTCATTGAATTAAGCCGCCATTTTACCCACCCGAGAATGTGGGCACTGTAACGCCTGTTAAGGAGTGTCTTGCCATGTGGGGCTCAGTTCAGACGCTCGATGTAATGTAGCGCTCTCTGGTCAGCTTGCAGCCTTAACGGTAACTGGTGTGCTTCAGTCAGTAGTGGGATAGATTGTGCTACACGAGGTAAGCTAAACATTACTCAGAGGGCAACATGGTGATCCCGTTCCAGCTGATACATTAAAGACTGGCAAGGCATGCATCACAAAAGAGAGTACAGCTGATTTGTAAACCTGTAGTGCCGTCTTCTGATCAATGCCCTATCCCCTAGCAGTCAAACGGTTCCTAAGAAGCAGTCATCATCCTGCGGTGGTTAGTCGAAGGCGGCACGAGGCAGGCAGTTGGCGTCGGAGTGCTTTTTCCTAACTCGTAAACGATGGAAATGTCGTATTGTTTCATTCTCAGGCTCCATCTTGCGAGACGACCTGAAGGGTCTTTCAAGTTTGCCAGCCAACACGAGGCGTGGTGGTTGCTGACAATTTTGAAGGGCCTGCCGTAAAGGTAGGAGCAAAATTTCGACGTAGCCCTAATGATGGCAAGGTACTCCTTTTCTGTTGTAGAATAGTTGGCCTCCGTCTTTGAAAGCGACCAGCTGGCATAACTGTTGACTCGTTCCTGTCCGTCAGTTGTCTGCACAAGAACGGTGCCAAGTCCTAAAGTGCTCGCATCAGTATGTATTCCTGTTTCGGTGAATTCGTTGAATTGCGCAAGCAACGAAGACGTCTGCAGGCTTCGTTTTAGTTTTTAAATGCTTTCTTCTGCGGCGTTTCCCACTTTAATTCCACGTTGGACTTAGTAGGGTTAGTGAGTAGCTTGGTGATCCGGGCGAAGTTTTCGATAAACCGCCTGAAATAGGTGCAAAGGCCGAGAAATTGACGGACAGCTTTCTTGTCGGCGGGTGGAGGAAATGCGGCGATTGCGCTTGTCCTCTGCGGGTCGGGGCGTACACGAAACTTGCTTATCACGTGGCCAGAGAACACTAGTTTTTTGTACGCGAAGTAGCACTTCTTTGGCTTGAAGGTGAGTCCGGAGGTCTTGATTGCTTGAAGTACAGCTTCGAGGCACCGAAGATGCTCGTCGAAACTTGAGAAAAACACGACGACATCGTCCAAGCACACGAAGCAAGTCTGCCACTTCAATCCAGCAAGCGTGGTATTCATACCACGTTGGAAAGTTGCGGGGACCGAGCAAGGACCAAACGGCATCCCCTTGAATTCGAAGAGACCGTCTGGTGTTACAAAGGCCGTTTTTTCTCGGTTTCTCTCGTCAACTTAAATTTGCCTATAGCCGGTCTTGAGGTCCACTGACAAAAAATACCTCGCGTAGTGAAGTCGATCAAAAGTGTCGTCTATGCGTTGGAGAGAGTACACACCTTTCTTCGTGATTTTATTCAAGCGAGGATAATTGACGGAGAAGCGTAGGTGCCGTATTTCTTTTTCACTAGCATCACACGTGACGCCCACAGACTCTTGGAAGGTTGTGTGATGTCGTCACGTGGCATTTCGTCTACTTGTTTAATTATGGCCTCCCACACTCACGCCGAAACTCTGTACGGGCTCTCACGGAGTGGCCGGGTACTCTTCTCTGTTAGGATGCGATGTTTTGCTACTGTTGTCTGCGAAACTTTCGGCGACGATAAAAGCAGTCCTGGTATTGCCGGAGCAGGCTTTTCAGCCGTTTTTGCTTATGCATAAGAAGGGTTGGATTGATGTCGAACTTCCCGCGGAGACCTCGATTTGTCGAAGCAGGTTCAGTAGACTCGGTGAGGGCGATAACGTTGCTGGATTCGACAATTTCTTCAAAATAGGCAATTGTCGTGCCTTTTTCACGTGTTTGCACTTGTTGCGAAAGTTCATGAACATCATTATTGATTTCCCCCTCACAGGTCAGTTATTCCTCTTGCGACGAAAATCACGGGGTGGATCAACAGCTGCTGATCGCATTAAACGACACCTTGCTTGCGTCCTGATTTCTGGGAGCCAATGAAAATGCTGATGCTGGATCGAGGAGGAACGGCAATGTGATCTTTCAGTACATTCAAGGCCTGCTTCCCAGGTGGCGTGTGTGGCGCTAGGGTTCGTTCTGTTGATAGCGTCATCAACTTGGATCTCAGATTGATGACTGCGTCATGAAGGCCCAAGAAGTCCACACCAAGGATCATATCTCAATAGCACCACGGTAGTATTACGAAGCTTGCGAGGCAAATGCGGTTGTTAACGCAGACTCTCGCTGTGCAGGTTCCCTCCGGTGTTACCAGGTGGCCTCCAGTTCTTCTTAGTTGAGGGCCTTCCCAAGTGTGCTTCACTTTCTTTAACTTGGTAGCGAACTCTCCACTGATGACATAATAGTTGGCTCTGGTGTCGACGAGACCTGTTATACTGTGGCTGTCAATAAGAGCTTCGAGGTCACTAGTTCATTGTCTCGCGTTGTAGTTAGGTCGTGGCGTCGGGTCTTGGTTACGTCGGCTTGTTTCGCTGCGTTCATGCTGTGTCGTGAGGCCGTCATCAGTACATGGAGTTTTGCCGTCAGGGGTTCGCCTGGTTTGCGTAGTTTTCGAAGAGTACCGTCACGGCGTCCTCGTTTGAGGTTCTTCGGTAGCTCATCGCATCGCATACCTCCAGTAGTTGCTGCCCTTAGTTTCCCGGATAAGGGCTAGGAGACCAGCCTCAGGTTGGGCTAGTGTACGGCCGGCGGTGAAGTGACATGTAGCAGCCGGATTACGGTGAACGGAAAGTTCCTCGAGGTGTCCACTTCACTGCTGCGAGGTAGTCGGCGATGTCACGGGGATTCCCCCCGCTGCAGACGCGGCGCGTCTACGGCGAAACCACGCAGTACCACGTGACGGTGCCGGCAGTGGTGGTAAATGTGCCCTGCTTCTCCGCAGGGATATGAGAGAGGTCGGTGGTCTGTGGTCGGGGGCACGCCACATGTCGGTTTTCCTCGGAGCATTGCGCTGGCCGGCGGGTAGACGGTATGGCGAAACGGTGGCGGGGGTTGGTGGTGGAACTTCGACTGCGATGGTGCGGCCTCTCGATGTAGGTGTAGAAGGGGAGCGTAGCGTCGGGTTGCTGCAGCGTAGCCCATCGCTTGCGGCTGGGGCTGAGGAGCTTCAGAAACTCTAAGCGATTGCTGAACTTTTTCGCGGAGAGTGTCAGAAATGGAATACACTTGAGGCTGAGACGAAGGCAACAGGCTCCGTAGCTCCTCCCGCACAACCTGTCGGATCGTCTCACGCAGGTCATCGGTGCTGAAGGCATGGGCTTCGGTGCAGTTGGCTGTTGAAGAGCGATGGTCGTACTGCCTTGTGCGCATCTGAAGCGCCTTCTCTATTGTCATGGCCTCGGTGAGAAATTCCTCAACAGTCTTGGGCGGGTTGCGAACAAGTCCCAAAAAGAATTTTCACTTCACGCCCCACACAAGAAAGCGGAGCTTCTTGTCCTCAGCCATGGCTTGATCGGTGTATCGAAGCAGTTTTATCATCCCTTCCGTGAAGATGGTGACATTTTCGTTTGGCAGCTGCACCCGGGTCTTCCGCAAAGCAGCGGCCCTTCTTTTGCAGGCAATGCTCGTGAAAGTTACAAAAAATGCGCTGCGAAAGAGATCCTTGGAGCGAAGTACAGGCACCCGATTCTCGAATGAGGTTCCTGCCACGTCTTTCAGGTATAAGTAGACGCGGCGCAGCTTTTATTCCGGGTCCGCCTGGTTCAAGGCTGCTACTCGGTCGTATGTCTCGAGCAAGGTCTCCGGTTCTTCAAATGAAGATCCACGGAAGATGGGTGGCTCCTTTGGCTGCTGCATAACAACCATGGTGGGCTTTGGTACATGGGATGTCTTAGTAGATGCAGTAGTGGTGGTGGCCTTGGGCTTGCGACTGTTAACGGGTCCAGCACCGTACTCCGGAGGTAGGCGTTGTTACCGGCGGCTTGCTCGCAGGTAGAGGTTGGCAGGGATGCTTAGTTCACTGTTGGGGCTTGGCTCTTGACTGGAGGGTGCGTTCAGCGCATGGACGGGAAGCACCTCCGCCAGATGTCATGGGTTCATGACGTGGATAAAGAGAGAAAACTGCAGGTCGAATAATAAACTGTTTATTTGGGCGAACTTGTGGCCACGTAAAAAGAAAGTTAGACTACAGCGAAATACTGGCATTGGTAACGGCGAGCAGGACGTCGGCCGTCGGTCAACTGACAAGCTGTGAAGCCTGTCCGAATTTAAACTCTCGCCATCGAATATTCTAGCGTTATCGCTAGTGGTGACGTAGGTTTTCGAATGATCTGTACTGTTCCCGATGTGGGCGTAATCTTTACGAAACGATCCACTGCAGCGTCGAAGCTTCTCGAACATTGAAGGCGTGGTTTGCTCTGAACGTTGTGTAACGGGGTGATAGCAAAACTTGAGGAAAGAAATGGGGCAATATGTGCTTTCATAAGCGTTTGGCCCAGCAGTTTTCAATTGATCTGTTTTCTAATATTGTTATGCTATACCTGCAGCATCGAGAGATATTTTCTGCCAGGTTATCAACTTCATGTTTACTTCGAGGTAGCAGTTTGGAGTCAAGTCCATTGTATATATTCAAACTTAGTTACTGATATATTGCTTCTTTTCTGGTGTTCTCGTCGTAGTTGGCGGCAGTGTAGTGATATTCGGAGATGCGTAACCAGTTGAGAATTCCAAGGCAGCATAGATAAATCTGCTGCTCTGAAGCATGATACCAATGTGATTTCGGCAGTGATGAAAGTTGACTTGGAGATATTTTAAGCATTTGGTAAAGAATGGTACCACTGAGTCAATGGCATGACAATAAAAAAGAGTTCAAATCAACCAAGAGCGAGAATACTATAAAAAGCACGTCAGAAACAGAAGCGCACACAGATCACAATAAAGAAAACCGCCAGATGCTGAAAAACCAGCTGTCTTCTCCGGAAAGTACATAAAGGCCTTGCCATTATCTCAATTGAACATGAATACGCCTGCCAATCTTTTATTTTTATTTAGTGCTGTTCCAGTTACTGGAAATATTGAGCGAATAAAATTCCAGTGCAAAGTGAAGTGACCTCGGAAAAGAGCCAGTGCCATGACTCATATGAGAAGTTTAGTTTGATCATAATGATAATAAGACCATTATGTCAGATATTGGTACATAAATTTTGCTCCGGCTAGCTCGTAGCTCTTACACGTGTACGACCTATAGCGCATTTACGGTGTAAAATTTTCCAGCATAACAAATGTGCAGCACAAAAAGTATACGACTTAGCATAACAGTCAGGACAGTTAACAGGCTAGTCAGTATATTGCCACTCACGAAGAATATGGGAGTAATAATAGGGCCATGGAGCACCGTTGTAAGTAATAATTCTACGTTGTCACCATTGCAGTTTTTCGCCTCAAGTATGGAACACCGCAAACATCCCAATTCGTGAAAAACACATGGGCTTGGAATTTGTATTCTTTTTTTTGTCACTTATTTTAAATGATTTCTCACTTCTCTCATCCCGAGGAGTGTGTTGGAAGCTACCGAATAGGTGGTGATAGCGAGGAAAAAGAAAGGTGTTTTGGCGCGCTTGAAGACCTTGAGCACCCATAAATAAATCGAATCAATTGCTACCGGTTTGTTGCTTGTGAGCGCTAGTGTCAATGCTTGGTAGTTTTAGCACGGCCTAGAGCACGTAGTTGGCACCTAGTGGCACCTTACGGCAAGAAGCAGATCTGAAGGAAACGCTGCTTTTGGTCCACGCCAGATATCGGTCAATAGCAGCAACTTCGTGTGAGACGCCATGCATCAACACCGGTATGCTTGGACAAGGGTGATGGCAGGCCACTGTAAAAGAAGACGATGCTTACAAAAGTGACAACATTGCGTTCCGGTTGTGAGCGCTCGTTAGCGAGTACGACTGCTGGATTTTAAGGAGGAGTTCACAGCAGCGTCTGTGTTTCGCTGCATGCGTTTCGTTGCCAAGCACGCTGGATCATATAGAAACCCTTCAAGAACAAAATCGCTGTTTGTTCGTGCAACATTGTATTAGTGAATTATTACCAATCACAACTGTTCAGGCCGAAGTGTGGCTCCTTAAATGAGTGTATGTTCGTGTGCCGTAGCGCAAGACATAGCTTCGTGCATGTTATATTTAGTATGACGGCTGAGATTGCTATATGGCAGCTATTAGAAATATTTTTTAGACCTTATTAGAAGAAATCGAAGTGTAAGTGTGAAGAAAAAAGTTGACAAAAAAAACTTGTGGTGGACAGGGATTGAATATTCAACCTTCCAAAACGCATCCAATGCTCTGCTAAATAAACTACAACGCTGGCTATCCTCCCGTTCATTTAGGGGGTATTTATGTGCATTAAACGGGGGAGAGTAAGTCAGCGATGGCAGTAGCCATGACGGCGATTGAAGAAACACTCTTCATCTGCCAGTTTGGCGTCACCTGGCACGTGCACTTATTAAAAGGTGACAGCTGACCGATCATTCGTAAACTCGTATATTCCCTTGTATACTACCTGAAAGCACCAAGAACAACCTGCAACAATGCCAGAATTTCTAGAGACGAACGTCCAGTGCCAGATAGTCGCAGAATTAAGAATTCAACGCTGGACTTGCACGCAGGTGAAGGCTTCAGAACGTTTTATTTCTGCGACTGTGGACATGATAGTCAACTACTAATCAAACATTCTCTGTGGGGCAGCAATATTATTTGCTAAGTAGTTCATCACGAACGACAGGAAACAAGTGGGCATTCTAAAAAAAAACAATAAAAGAGACGAGTGCAGTCCTCGCTTCACAACTTGAAATGAAGTGACTAGTGCCCTCCTTTGCTTTATGGTTTTTTTTCAAACGGCGATTATCAAAAGGGACGCACGCCACCACCAGGAGTTGATGTCACTACTCAACCATTTAAATCTAACATGCCAATGATGACACGGTGCCTTTGAAAAAAATAGATCCTCCTTTCGAGACGTCAGACAGTCTGTCTGAGGCACTTCCACTGTTCATCATGATAATCCCACTACGTTGTTCCATCTGTCATCTCTCATCTTGATTTAGGAACAAGACAAAGAATACAAGTCGCCCCGTCGCAGTGGTCTAGCGGCCAAGGTACTCGGCTGCTGACACAAAGATCTTGGGGTTGAATCCCGGCTGCGGCGGCTGAATTTCCGATGGAGGCGGAAATGTTAGAGGCCTGTGTGCTCACATTTGGGTGCAGGTTAAAAAAAACCCATGTGGTCGAATTTTGCGGAGGCCTCCACTACGGTGTCCATCATAATCATATAGTAGTTTTGGGACCTTAAACTGCACATATCAATCAACCAGGAAGACAAGTCCAAAAAAAAAGGAAACTCGACACGCTTGCCAATAAAGTAGTGCGCGAGTGCTTGAAATAAAAGAAAGTACAAAATCAAAATTAGGTGTGTATGTTTATTTGTGTTTTTAAGCATCCGCGATTTTTTTAAGCATATGGACGTTTATCACTAATATAACAACAATTTTAACCGAGAAAAGTTGATTCACTGGTGAGCTCGCGCGAGTAAAGTGTCGGCCCACTGGTTACACATCACGCGAGGAGTTTCCAGGCCTTGACGAAATTTCTTTAGATGGCGTTTTACAGAGCGGTCACTCCCCGCGCTGCTGTTTACTACAGAGAGGTTGATTCCAGAAACTAGATATTGAAAGGACGCTATTTTGAGCCTCATGTCGTAGTGGCACGGTTCAGCGCCTTAGTAATGGTGAAGATGGCAATAAAAGTGATAGAAACTAAAAGACAAAAAACCTAGAAGGATGATTAAAGAAAGAGAGAGCATCTTGTCAGTCCAGGCAGAGAGGGCGATGCCAAGGCGTTCGTCTATAGGGCGTCGAGGTCTGCACGAGCTGCAACCTCAATAAAGCTCACAGGACTGGTATCCAGGATCACGCGCGTAAGAGGAAGTTCTCCAAAATTTACACAGGGAGACGGAAAAGGCAGTAGCGGCGCACAATAATGCATCGTTTAGCCGCCCAAACAGGCAGGAGAAAATTATGGGCTTCAGCGTTTCTTCGGCACCGCATTTCTCGCACGCAGGGGATGAAGAGTGACCCGTGGCATACATGCGTGCAGTCGGCCAGACACTGCCGGTCTGGAGACAAAGCAGCAGCCACCACTCGCGTCTCTCTAGGCCGGTCTCTGGTAGGGGCGGTGGTGGATCGCCTTTTACCACCCGCTTGACTGGGTGAGCCCTTCGTAGCAGCTGCCGCAGGCTTGTCAGGAGTAATCAGACAAGGCTACCACGTTGGTGAATGGGATGTCACCGTGGTGAACTGTCTTGCAGTGGCGTGGACCTCGTCGTATCTAGCTAGCCCGACAAAGAGGGGCAGGCGCGCACTGCTCAATCTGATGGCGGTTACCTGAGAGTGCAGCAGCGTCATGGTGAACCCAGCCCAGACTGGTAGCAGCAGCGCTTGCAGGGCTGGCCAGAAGGCGCAAAGCATCACTACTTGGGTGTGGTAGCGAAGTAGTTGGCTGCTAAGTGAAGGCCAGTTGATTCAGCTACCCATAGTTAGCCCAGAAGAGAAGGTTACCCTAGATGGTAATCCCAGTCGTTGGTACGTCACAGGCTGACGCAGCCGAGTAGAAGTTGTCCCAAACAGACCCGTTTGTACGCATAAATAGGTGACCTCACGGGTTGTCGAGGATTTTCGCCACGGCTCACTGGTGGAGCAGGCACATCGGAGATCACCATTTGCACAGATTCTCCACCTCCAACTGCACGTCCACAGCTGCTCGTGCCCTGGATAGGGCGGGATAGGGCAAGGAGCCTGGGACACCAGATAAGCATAGAGGGTGCACATTTCTTCTATCCGTGATGCTGGTCGGCTCCGCGATCTCCGAAGCAGGGCACTGTCCTTAAGGGCCCTGTGAAGATAGTGCACATGATGCAGCCTATGTCGAAGTATAAGAAGTGATAGGGCCTCCACCAGTGAAGCAGCAATAGATGAGTGGCAGGGGATTCCCATAAAGTGCCGAGCTGATATGCTTTGTCGCAGCTTCAACTGTTTTTTACGGTGTGGTGCCAGTTAAACTACAGGCAGTGGATAAGTTCGTGACGCCATGCAGCACCCTCGCAGAAGCGAAGGGACATGCGGCGGATGCATTCTCGGCCCCTGCTTAGCAGCTTACTCACAGCATGCTGGCTCCTGGTGGCCTTCCCTATCGGAAAAAAAATGAATGGTGGGCATGGTGTAAACCACCACCCACCATTATAGTGGATTAATGTAGCGGGTGAATGGTGGGAGACACCCACCATGGCGCATGGTGGGTATGGTGGGTGCTGCAGTGCCGGCAACGCTTTCGCGCGAAATGACGTCAGAATCACCGTGACGAGCTGCCACAAAAATAAAAAAGAATTCTATAAAAACGGTATAAAAAAACTTGTCCTGTAAAAAAAAACAAGGCACCACGGAGGATCGTACGTGCAACCTGCGGATTCCCATTCAAGACACTAACCACTGCGCCATACCAACTTTTTTTTCCATGGTATTTATTAAAGTACTTAGGCAATAAAAACAAATCAAGCGAACAAAAGCACAATCAAATCTCCAAAGTAAGCGCTCAAGCGTTACTCATAAACACTAAATGGCTAACACAGCGTGAGTTCCTCACATGAAAAGTTCTTCACATCGTGTTATACAAACAAAAAAGGGGTGAGGTCAAACAGTTCTCTAAGATGAAGTACCAGTCGGTCTAAAGTCTAGCTCGTCGTAGATGTTTTTTAGGTGGATAACCATTTGAATGAAGTGTGCGCTTGAAGAGGTGGTGGGCTCTGCATTGCGGTCTTGCATTCGTGTCCTCCACAAGCTGTGCAAACCCATGAGGAAAAACATATCATATGGCACTTCATCAAGTGTTGCTGGCAGAAGATAACGTATTGTGTGAGAATTATTGACGAAACGTTTTTTCAGAGCTCGCTGAAGGACATCCCAAAATAGTATGGCATCTTTGCAGCTAACAAAGCAATGTTCAATCTCCACTCTGAAACATTGGCGGTAAACACAAGGTTAGAAAGAAAAGGTATTTTCATTCCGTCTGTTAATTGCCGTCTATGTGATGTGCCGGAAACCACTGCGCCATACCAACATTTCATTGAATGTGTGTTAAATACGTAGTTAGCATACAAACTTACGGTTCAACTTAAGTTATGTTTGTCGTGTACACAACATAGACAAGATCTACACCTGCTACTAAAAATTGCACATTTATTAAACACAAGCAACTGCTGCCTGTAACGATTGCCACTGTGTTAACGGCACTAGTGCTATTTTTTTACAATTCACAACTTCAAGAAAAAACCAAGTGGACTGGGGAGCAGCAACAGTTTACCGGAAGGGTCTGACAAGTTTAATATCCGTTTCGTGCTCGTTCTAAACGGCGACATCTGCTCACGCTTTATGGCGCTTCTAGGCTCATTTCATAGATACGCCCCCTAATTTATTTGATTGAGTATTGGGATACTTTTCGCGCAATGTAGAGGGCAGTCGTGCCAGCGCAATGCTGTAGCTCTTTCGCTAAAGCAACAACTACATAACGGCTTGGCCAAAACGAATGCAGTGTGCCGGAAATATTACGCTATCATATTGGTTCACCAAGCATACGAATTGCCACGTCTGAGTTCTCGTACAAAAGCTAGAGAAGTGCCGGCGAGTGCGACCGGCGGCTGTCGGTGAGAAGACACTTACGTTCTCTGGGAGTGCTTTAATCACGTCGCATCTATGTTTGTTGCTTCTTGAGCGGACACCATACACAATGAAAAATGCTTTTTTAGGTTAATTGATGCCATGGCTGCGCTGTATTGTCATACTTAATCGTCGAAATTGTGTATTCTGAAACCCGGAAGCACGGATAACACAATTATATGGGCTCGGTCGGTAGGCCTAATCATCAGTAAAATCATGGTGGTAGAACATGTAATGTACAGATCCCAGCTTGGTACACTATATAAAATGCCCGCCATTATAAGCCCACCCATGAACTGCCTACTGCTTTCCAGCATTATCGCGATTGTGGGCAGAGCTTCTCAGCTTGGCACACCATGTGGCCCACCATAACAAGCAGCACCCATCATCTGCTTAGTGCTTCCCAGCATTATCGCAATGGTGGGAGAAGTTTCTCAGCTTGGTACACCATGTAGCCCACCATAATAAGCACCACCCACCATATGCTTAGGGCTTCCCAGCATTATCGCAATGGTGGGCAGAGTGTCCCGTTATTGCCCACTATCTAGCCTCTGCTTTCCACCATCATTTCCACTTTACCCATCATGTACACCATACCACCCAGTATGTCCCGGCATATCCACCATATTTTTACTACGTCCCACCATATCCATTAAAATTTCCACCATGCCCACTATTATTTCCACTACTCCCACCATGTTTTCCAGTATCCACCATGGCAATTTTTCCAATAGGGTTGTACGTGGTAAATTTCGCAGCGACTATCGAATTAAAGAAGTGATCAGTTATTACATCAAGGTACGTCGCAGCAGTGCTCCACGTTATTAGCCGGTCTCCCAGCAAGGACCCTTGATTGGCCCTCTGCGCAGCAGCTCTGGGGTAGACCAACAGTGCCTTTGTATTCGTGGGTGGCACGACAAGCCCGATTGCCTTGAATAAGCTGACCACGGCAGCCAGCAAACGTTGCAGTAGAGAGCGCCTGATCACCGCGAGGTTCCGCCTGAGTCCCTTAAGCCAGTGTGCCACTTCGTCTGCATACAACGAGCAGTGCGTGACGTTGTGTTTCTGGTTGCCCGGTAAGGTTTCTGGTAGCTCCATCAGCAGCAGGTTGAACAAAAAGGGGCTCATGACAAGCTCTTTGCCACGCCGGTTGTTTCAGGCCTTGCATTAATCATTGCGTGACGATCTTTGACCCGGAAGGTCCATCTGGTTAGGACGGCGCTGATTAAACTAGGGAAGCAGTTTCTAAAGTTGACTGCATATTGAGGACTTTTCGTGACAGTATGTGGCAGACCCTCGAAAGCGCTATGAGCATCCAGCAGAACTAGAAAGACCACCTCACTCTCACTCCTGGCCTCGTTTACAAAAAAAAAGCATTTAAAAGCGTTGGGGTGTTGCATTGTTGACACTGCATTGTTGGCACTTACAGCACATCACTCAAACAAAAAGGCAGAAGAAGTGTGACTGTTGCTACTTCCCGTTTGTGCTGTGTCTATCTGCGCGTATTTTTAGAGGACCCCTATTTGAGTTTCAGCTGCACACTGCAAGTATCAAGCTGGTTGTTCTTCGTGTGACATTTCGCTTTTTTCCTACCGCAATAAATGTGTCCGGCAAACTGACATCTTTCTACATAAAGTTGATCGCGTTATGGTTTTTACGTGAAGATAACACTTGAAATATTTATGTAACTTCGTGTAAATGAGATCAGTTAGGAAAGGTAATCGTCATAGACAAACGAAGTTTTTCTGAAAAGAGATTGAAAATTAATTACTTATAGAAGTGTTAAAAGGAAGTACAGTGTGAAATAAAGCGATCTATTACAAAATGTACCATCGTTCAGGAACGACGAGTGGTGAATCATGTGGATGTCCAAACTTGTTTTTTCGGTTGTGCATCTCCCAGTTACCTGCTTTAAAGCACACTGCACATGCAAACGTCACCGAGGGTAACAAAGTGCTAAAAATGTTGGTGCTATTATGTCTTGATTGGTAAAAGAAGTGAAGATATTACAGTTATGGAGGGGTGAAACCTCTAAAAATTCTGTTTCAGCAATAGCAAGAAAAAATGTAACGAGAATATTTTGTTTCAATGTGCAAAAAGCTTTGAAATTCGGTCCTACGATACCAGTTCTCGCGCATCTCCACATAAAAAGGTCTTGTAGAGCACGGGGTGAAAACTCCCTATGCCTTTCATGTATTCGCTCTCGCATGCTGATACGCAGCGGCAGCACCACTTTTACCACTGGACGTTTCCAGGCATCTACTAGAAAAAATTACGAACAAAAAATTTCTTTTATGACATCACTGGTGAGGTCGCCAAATAATATAGAGGGAAAGGACTAAAATTTGGGAGGTGAAGAGTTGCGCGTATACCCTTCTTTCCCACTTCACATTCAAGCGCAATGCGCTCGTGCCTTCTTTTAAGTCCGCTGCCACCCCGGTGAAGCGGAAACTCGTAAAATTTTGTTCTTCATTTTTCAAAATATTAATCAGGTGTTCTGCAGCGGCGAAAGGTGAGCTCTCTGATTTCTGAGTGAGACTAAACTTGATCGGCACAAATAAAATGAGCTTTGTATTGCACTTCTTGTATAAATAAAGTACAGACACGCACGTAGTGTAAAATGGTAATAATCTATAAAACAAGCTTTTACTTACAAGTGACATACGAATCTAACACGCAATCACTCCCCCCACAATATCCAAATAAATGCGAAAATTTTAAACATTCGTGAGTATATCGGACACGTCATACTTGACTCAATCACCTTTGTTTGAACGGCGCGCATTGTTTTCATAAAGAACTTGAGTATCATGTGAGAATTATTGTCTCACATGAATTATTGTGAGTGGTTTCAAAGGCTGTAGTATCATAGGCTACAGAAGTTCAGAGGCATGGAAAGGTTTGAAGCGATGTGAAGTCTATCGAGAAAAAATGTCGCTGGAATCAGTACTTCTGCAAGTAGACTTGTCCTCTTCAGGGCAACAGCGTTGCCTTGACGAAGAAAAGCTTACTTGTCAAACGTTGGCTCCAGCGACATTATCCGTAATAATTTTTAAAAGCATTTAGGACATCACGTGTCCGTGAGTGACACTACTGGTTGTAAGGACTCGGAAATTTTCAAACCAACTACATAAATTTAATGAGTGGGCAGCAGCCTCTAATTACTTGAGATCATTTTAACTATACGCCAGAAGTAAAAGAATCTTACGTTATGAAGCCGAGCCACCTCGAATTCATTCCTTTCAATAAATGAATTTTCCCGACAACAGCTTCGCTGCTGTCTTCACCAATCAGGCAAGCGACACTACACTTCTGTCAGTCCAGTCAGGCTTGCCGAGAAGTGGGTTTACTCATGTGCAGTGTTAATGCTTATGAAAGCGAACACGGCGACGCGTGGCCTGCACGCTCCGGCGGCTGCTGGCAGTGCGTTCAAGCGGGAGTGAGAGCGACCACAGAATCTTTTCGCGTCATCTCGCGGGGAGCAACACAACCATTCGTAGCTGATATAGAACCAGCAGCATGATTTTGACCCCCTCCCTTTTTAGGGCTGTTACGCGAGCGCCGGCAATCGCCTTGAAGTGGGAGGGGTTGAAAGGAAAGCTTACCATTCTATATGAGCAACGAATGGTTCTTTTGCTCACTGCGAAATGACGCGAAAAGACACTGTGGTTGCTCTCGCTCCCGCTTGAACGCACTGCAAGCAGCCGCCGGAGCGCGCGGGCCACGTGTCACCGCGCTCCTTTTAACAAAATTGACACTGCACTCATGCAAAATCAATAGCTGCTCAAATAATGGGTTCATATTATTGTGCTCACCAGTTGCCTTTAGAGAGCACTGAGAAACTTTCGCGGAACTAGAAATCTCCGGGTTAGCACACCGCAGAGCCGCAGAAAACATGTGCTGCCCGATTTAACCATCTTCGACGAATGCAAAGTTCACTTGTTCGGCGTATCTGCGCGCCACAAATCGCTGTCTTCATCTTTCCCATGGTTAGCACGCCGACCAAGCGAGATACTGAACGCGATGCAACTTGCAATATCGCTGAACGAGGGTGAAAAAGCGGAGGCAACGCTGCAAACTCTGGTCAATCACTTCGATTGCTTCGCCTGATTTAAAATTCGCAAAATGAGGTTTAGAAAAACTTTACACAAAATAAGTTATTCAGGGTGTCATTTTTTTCAAATGTAGGAACTTGTGAAAGCCAATAAATGCGAACATTCACTTCAACCTTCCTGCGTTCAACCAGATTTTAGAATGCCCGGAAACCACTACGAGTATGCATGTTCCTTGAAATCAAAGTAAGCGCTGAGGTTCCGGTGCCTGGTGTAGCCTCAGGCTACATTCAAGCGAAGGCCGTAAAAAAAGCCGCTTTTGCAGCAATCAGTAAGCCATTATTGATTTGCGCTCAATCACTCCGAAAACCCGAAGCGGAAAGTTTTTCGAACTTTCTGATCTTGTGGAATGAGCAAGTTTTGAAACTCCGTCATGTTCAATAACTTTTTAAAGTAAAAACTACTTTTTGCCATTGAAATATGCAGTACTTTGAGGAATTATAATAGGGAAAATGTTAAGTGATGAAAAAATACGCCTAGCTTAGAACATGTATGTATTTTGGCTTTAAAACGAATGATTGATAACAGCACATAGATAGCTTCATAGGTATTAATTTATAAGACGTGAAAAAGCAACAGGCTTTATTTTGGGGGGTGATGGAGCATCACCTAAGCCACTTTGATATCTTCATTACTAGTCCCCGAAGTATGGCAGCAATCAACAAGACCAGCAAAAGGAAAATATATAACCACTCAAGTTTTCCAGTCATCTTGAGCAATTTGTTTCTATACTGCTCTGTCTTCATCTAAACGGGCGTAGCGTGTTTTTATGCCGCGTTCATCATAGATCGTTAAGTTAAGCTTGATGCGGCATTGAAGGAACGCAGCCGTCGTCATCTATTTCATATTAGGTGGTTTATATATATTTGGCTCTTCTTTGTCAAAAATAGGACAGGACAGACTTCCGAACAAATTCAAGCCAAATACTGAGGTTATTTTAGGCAGCCTAGTACCTACATTCAGTAAACAAATTAGAGCGAGAATAAAAAGGTGCTTGATTAGATTGCTCATTAGTGAAAACTTAGAAAGAAAAAATATGGTCTCTATACACATGACAACCACCAATATACAGGATGTAGAGTATTTCTAGAGTTTTTCAAACGCTTTTAGGATGTTTCAGGTAAAGGCCAGCGTGTGTTCGCTTACCAGTGCAAGATGCAATATTGTACACATAATTTGTCATTTCCGGTATTCATCCAAAGATTTTCAAAATCTCTTAGCCGACAAACCACATATATACATATAATTATATATATATAAATATATATATATATCTATATATTATATATAATATATATATAATATATAATATATATAATATATATAATATATATATAATATATATATATAAATATATATATAATCATATTATGATATATATATAGTCAGCTACCCGCTTGTAATAAGTTAACGTGCTACGTGACGCCAAACATGCGCATAAAAGAGTGGTTCACACTCGTCGCTTGGCTTATAGATGGCGCTGACTGTCACTCCTACTTCTAAATTCACATACAAACCTAAAAAAGTGAATGGAGGGAAGGCCGCTGTGGTACCTCAGTGGTTAGAGCATCGAACACGTTATTCGAAGGTCGTAGGTTCGATTCCTGCTCACGGCTGGTTATTTTTCATCCACTTTTCTTTCTTCTTATTTACATTCCATTGGTTCTAATAACTTCCCCTGTACATTCCTTGGCATTACTGTCTGTTATATCTCATTATTATTGTGTCAAAAACACGAAAAACCAGCCCTTAGGTATACACCTCTTTCCCTTATTATATATTATATATATTATAAAATATATATATATGCAGGCATGGTGGTTGAGTGGCCGTAGCGTTGCATATAGTCCAGCGGTCACAACGTGGTTTATTTCGACGTTTCGGAGGAGGATCTACTGGACTATATATATATATATATATATAATATATATATAATATATAATATATTATAATATATATATTATGTATATATATATATATATATATATATATATTAATATATATAATATGTATATATATAGCACTTGAAAATTTGGGAACCCAAGTGAGACTGTGTCATGAAAAGTAATTCATGTATTATTACTAGTTTGGACAAACACTGCAATGAGGTTTTTCAATCTCAGTGCTCTCTTCTTTCGTGACTGTGACAGTTTATTAGTTTTGTTCTACATTTTTTTTCTCTTCATCTTTGTGAAATATTTCAATATGCTGCACGTTTAGGCATTTTTATTAAAATAATAGATGTTTTCGCATGTGAAATATTGCGGTTTGCTGTTCTTTATGTTAGTATAAAATATTAATAAAATTTCCGTATAAAACGAAGCCAGAACATTGCCAGAATGTTGGGACAAAGTCAAAAAGTTTCGCATTTTGACTCTTATTTCAGCCATACTTTCGGCCTAAAGTACAATGTGGGTTATATATTTATGCATAGAGATATTTGTTTAGTAACATACGCAGAAAGGTCCCAAAAATGTTTTCTTAGGAAAGGAAAAATGTCCACCTCAAGAGCCACAGGCCCCACCCTGGTGGTCTAGTTGCTAAGGCTGCTGACCCGCAAATCGCGGGATCGATTCCCGGCTGTGGCGCCTGCATTTCCGATGGAGGCTAAAATATTGCAGGCCTGTGTGATCAGATTTGGGTGCACGTTAAGGATCCCAGGTGTGTCAAAATTTCCAGAGTCCTCCACTGCGACGGCTCTCATAATCATACGGTGGTTTCGGGACGTTAAACCCCACATATCATCATCCACAACCTCAAGGTAGTTGGAATCCTGCTTCAGCCTCACCTTCACTGCATAGCATGTCGGCACGAGGTTCTAGCGGGGGCGTTTCGGCAGCGAACAGTGGACACCATATGACTGTTTGTCATTTATTTTCGTAATGCTGCTCTGTAGAATATGAAAAAGGGGCAATAGTACCAATTTCATGGAACAGTGTTCTTCCCCTTAGACCAGGAAAGGTAATGTCCAACCACTTTTTGGTACCGCGGTGGCCGAAGTTAATGCAGTCGATGGACTAGAATACAGTATTACGGCTTCGTGTTTTCGTCTGAATATATTGCACATTGTTTTAGTTATAATCAAGGAAGAATTGATAGTATAAGTCCCCTAAAGTCTCCTAATGAGATATCAGGTATAGGCCAATGCGGGGTCGTTTACAATTGGTGTGCATGATGACATGATGTATCCAAGGTGTATGCGTTAGAGATGTTTCTATATGATACCTATAAAGAACGGTAAAGATCCATTTCAAGGCTGATTTTAACATACTGATCCTCCTCTTTCATAACGGTCCGAACTCAGGAATCAAAGAACTTGACGGCTGATTTCTTTGTGTGAAGCTTTTGACATTGGCTCTCAACGAAATCGATATCATCATTACTGTGCCATTCGGTTGACATGTATGATGATGCATCCGGAAAGAGGTCAATGGAGTGCTCAGTCCCTTTATAAAGCCCAACTCATTGACATCAGTGGCAAAGAGGTCAACACCTTTGTGCAGTACGTCTTGAACTGCAATTACATGTTTTTTAGCTGTGGACTTGCGTGATCATCACGTAGCGGTGGCCGTGCTGTTTCTGACATGGCATCATTCGAGTCATGCCGGGCTATGTATGGTTCATATGACATTACTTTAGGTGACTGTTCATTCTGTTCGAGGCGTAATCTTGAGGGCTTGGTGTTGTCCGGCAATGGCAAAAACTGTAAACAGGTTGTGGAAGACACTGCTTGTGTACGAGGAGATTTGGAGCTACCAGGCAACCCAACACCACAGGGCATTCTCGGTAGCACCTTCTCGAGGCATTATATGGCAAATCTTGCTCGGGATGGTGAAATTATGTTGAATCATGTGGCCGGAGAAGGAACTCAGCGTGAGTGGTTTCAAACCGTTCCTCTCCTACAATCAAAGGCAATGGGTTTCTAGCTAGAACTAGAACCTCACACACTGCGGAAATGATCCCCACCGAAATACGAGTACACAACGTACCTACTGGAATGGCGGTGCCACCACCTACATCTGGTATGTGAGGTTTCGTCCATAGAAGCACGTTGTAAGATACAGTGGCATCCATTGAGAGTATGGTGTACTTTGAACCATTGTTTGAAAAGGCATCAACAGGGCCTATAAGTGCAATGTCGGATTGCATTACGGCACACTGAACAAGTGGTTCTTCGAGTGGCTCTGAAGCTTGAAAGCACGCCACGAACGGTAGACCCGTTTGTTGGCTGGATATTTGAGCATTACACCCGGAACGAGGGTACTTGGATGCAAGATCGCCAGTCTGGCGAAAATCATAGCATCTAGCCTTGTTTGCTGATCCCGGAAGGAATGAGAAGGCGCGACATTTGTGTAGCTGATGGCAGAATAACGACTGTCTTGCTCTTAAAATGGTAATGAGGAAATGCTACATGAGACAGGTGACTGAGTTATATCGATTGGTGAAGGAGATTTGTCGCTAATAATAGCAATCTGCTGCATAAGCATGGCCGGCGCTCGTGACATTAAGTTCTGGCTGTAATGGGTGGCTGACTTTGAAAACAGGAGCGCGCTCAATAGTTCGGCTGAGTTGGGTGGTGGCAGGATATTTGCTCACAGTTTGTGATCGTGGGGCAGCGATAGTTGTTTTAAGTGTGTGTCGCACACACCTGTAGGGCATATTCAATGCGCTCAGAATCTTTCAGTTAGACGAGGCATCTTGAACTTACGCACGGTTTCACCGAAGAGTAGTCAACAAGGGTCCTACTGGTAGACTGCTCAAGCCTGGTGACATGCTCCCTCGGCAAGAGCAGCAGTTTGTCCCTAAACTGGTTCTCGAACGGAGTCTTGAAGTTTTTTCATGTGCTGAAATGGTTTATTGGCAGCTCTTTCAATATCGGCAGGGCGATGTAGCTTACCAAGCGTTACGGCGAAGAAAGTACACGGTGTTCATGACGCCGATCTTTAAGTACGTTTGAGTTCTTCAAGCCACTGGTGGGTTGAAATGCTACTCTTTCCACTGAGGCTTGGCGGCGAATCCGAAAGGTCCGGCAACTTAGCTTAGATTAGAAGCGTAAACCGTTGGGATAACGTCAAAAACTGCTGTAGTGAGTCAGTCAGCACTTACGTACTTGAAGTAATAGCCGACTGGTCAGCTGTCCAGTCGGGTACACCAGATCGTGGATAGTCTTGGGCGAAGTCATGAAGCAAGCATTCATTTATTTTTGTCCTTCGGACTAGTCGCCTCCAGATTACAGCACGAAAGTTCATGAGTATAAGGTTCGTTTTGAACCTATTTAGTTCTGCCATAGTGGCCTCATTACAGTTTCTAAGCGCCATTGTGGTCATCAACTGGTGCACAAGCTGGAAGGAGGCTTAGAGGAGGCAAAGGGAGTGTGGCAGGCAGCTTCTACACAACACAAACTGAAACAAAACAGACGAGTGACTTTGGTTTTCTCTGCATGCTTCGTCATTGACTGCGCTAAATGTGAAGGCTAGGCGATGTAGACAAGGGGATTGTATAACAAAAAGAGCTTTATTACGCAGGAGCTATGACATAAATACAGTCGTTGTGCACGCGCGCGTCCAAGAAAATTAACGAAATAGCGTCACGACTAGGCCAAGATGTAGTGCGAGGCGGCCAGAGTACGAGCAATTTCACATGAGAAACCTGCCCTTCCACCGTTCCCGCTTTATGCGAGCATTTTAAATACGATAGTCTTTGTTGAGGAACTTCGACGCCAAAATTTTGATCTGTCTGTGTTTCTGTGTATCTGTCTGTCCGTACATTTGTCTGTTTGCCCACGGTGACGATACCTCAAACGGCACCAAACAATACCTCAAACGGCCAACCCTATCCGCAGCGCCCACAAATATTGCTCGAGTTTCAGCGTTCATACTAGGGCGATTGACAATTAAAAAGCAAATATTGCACATATCTGAAGCATCATAACCTTACGTCAATGTTTTGCATGTGTGTGTTTGTACTAGAGAAGGCACACACAAGTAATTCTAAGGACTATAGCGTTTATCACGCTGCGCTGACAGTAAAACGCGATGCTCAAAAAAGCAAGCGTTTCCAACGCTTTGCTAAGACGATACGGTAGTGGAAAGTGCCCGTTGCTTTGTGTTCTACACCCTTTCGCCTCCGAGACAGGCGCGCATCTTTCTCCGCGGGCATGCACGCTTTCTTTCGTAATTGCCAGAGAGCACTCGTGTTTAAGGTGCTTCGACGCACTCATTTGCATTCGCTGCACGAATAAACAGTCTCTAATGCAGCGCGTTCAGAATACAATTCACCAATTGTCTCGCACAGAACATCAAATAAACGTATTTTTCACTCTCTCCACACGCAAGGCTATCGTCTTTTGACGACATTAGCAGTGAAACAAGCAGATACGGGGCAAAGTTTTTATTCGGCTTACACAACAATAACCTGCAATAAATTCAAACGCAAAACTTTTAAAGAATTTATTCTCTGACATACAACTAATTCAACCCATTTTTTTTGCACCAACAAATTGACGTGGGGCTCCTTGACACTCAGAGCCGGTCGTAGGCTGGCTGCTGGATTCAGCCGATTACGGCGCTTTTTTTAAACATGATAGTCTTTCTTGGGGACCTTCGACGCAAAAATTTTGGTCTGTCTGTCTGTCTGTCTGTCTGTCTGGCCGTCCACCTGTCTGTCTGTCCATTTGCCTGTTTGTCTACTCTTAATGGCATCGGGCACTTAAAACAGCTTACCCCATCCGAAGCGCCCACCAATGTTGATCAAGGTTGAGGGTTCATACTTATGCGATTTCAATTAAACAGCAGTTATTGTAGATTCCTGGGGCACCATAACAACACGTATATATTCTGCATGTGCGTGTTTTGCTAGAAAAGGCAGACATACGTTCTAAGAACCGTAGGACTTATTACGTGGTGCTGATCATGCACGAAAAGGGAAGTGTTTCCAACGGTTTGCTAATACCACGCGGTGGTGGCACCTACCCGTCGCCTTGCGTTCTACACCTTATCACCTCCGAGACAGGCGCGCATGGCGCGCGCGCTCCGTTTTCCAAGATAACTGCCAGATAGCACTCGCGTCTTACGCGTGCAGTACTTGGTGCACTCGTTGGCCTCCGCCGCACGCTCGAGGCACTCTAACGCAGTGCCTCCAGATTAGGATTAACCAATTTTTTTTGCGCAGAACATCTAAATAACCGTTTTGTTCAATCTCTCCAGACGCAAGACTACGGTTTTTCGACATTTGCTGAATAACAGGCAGATACGGGGCCAATTTTTCATCCAGCGGCTACACCATATCACCTCTGAGACGCGTATTTCGTTTTCCAAGATAACTGCCAGATAGCGCTTATGTCTCACGTGTGACGTGAATTGATGCGCTCGTTCGCCTCTGCTGCACGCTCGAGGCAACGCAGCGCGTTAAAAAAAACTGCCAGATGGCGCTCATGTCTCACGTGTGACGTGACTTGATGCGCTCGCTCGCCTCCGCTGCATGCTCGAGGCACTCTAATGCAGCGCCTCCAGAATGCCTTTCACTGCTTTTCTTGCGTAGAACATCAAATAAATGTTTTGTTCACTCTCTCCACAAGCCAGACTATCGTCTTTCGACTACATTAGCAGATTAACATGCAGATACGGGGCCAATTTTTTCAGACAGACTTGTGTCGAGAATGCTTGGTCGCACACATATGTTCTTGCAAAGACATGCAGCCTATCCACTGCTTTATCTTCAGCACGAAATTTAAATAGTAAAAATGCGCATGGGGTGATGTGAAACCCCTGAGAGTCAAGTGCAACACCATGGGCAATAATTTGACTGCATGGCCATTTTTCGGAGTCTAACTGACTTTAGGCGACTGGCGGGATTTAGTGCGCAGCTCGCACGTGTTTTTTTACGCGCTGAGATCTACTCACAGGTGACGGGGTGTGAGGAATAGAAGTTTCTTAGTTCGATCACACACCGTGTTTACCATGTGTGTGAATGGCGAATGCAGAGCTCGGGAACGTTTATCAGTGGCTCCCGGAACACACTTTTAGAAACCATGCTTTCCTTCATGCTAGTACACAAAAAAGACACATGTCCTGTACGGAAAAAATGGCGCAATTGTTTGACGGCAATTTTAATTTATCGGTTGTGTGGTGCTCAATATTTCAGAATTTGGAAGCCATAGTGTGTTCGACATCGTGTAATCTTAATCTTCCAATAATAAATCTGTTTGGTGTTTCGGTGTAAGCGTGCTCTGGAGCAAAAGATGTTATTTCTTTCACTGAACTCGGTTTTTCACGATGCCACTAACAATCTTTTACACGATCATAAATTTCAACTCTTGGCATTAATTGAATGTTCACAACGTGTGTACCTTACACTATCTATCTATCTATCTATCTATCTATCTATCTATATCTATCTATCTATCTATCTATCTATCTACTATCTATCTATCTATCTATCTATCTATCTATCTATCTATCTATCTATCTATCTATCTATCTATCTATCTATCTATCTGTCTGTCTGTCTGTCTGTCTGTCTGTCTGTCTATCTATCTATCTATCTATCTATCTATCTATCTATCTATCTATCTATCTATCTATCTATCTATCTATCTATCTATCTATCTATCTATCTATCTATCTATCTATCTATCTATCTATCTCTCTATTCGCGTATGACTTTTAGCTCTCCTGGCCGTTTCGATTATTGTATCTATACCAAATTAGTATGGCATAACATGACTGTGTAACGAGAATAAATGACTAGTCATATAATAAAATGTCATGCATGTCATAAATGTCGTGAATTACTTTTCAAGGTCTTGCTACTCTTGCGGTAGTTTCGTTCACATAATATATTGTGAAACTAGTATGGTATTACATGACTGCATGGCGAACATAAGTGACAGACCCTAACGTGGAAATTATGACATGCATGTTATGTAAAAACATCACTACCTACCACGCTCATGATGCACTCGTGGCTGCTTCGCTAGCTTCCCTTGTTCAAAATTTGGTATTACGTGATGTGAATGGTCGACGAAGGTAAATGACATGTCCACCAAACATGATAAAAATTTATGCGTGTGACGTAAAGCATGACTACAAACTATGCTCATAGCGCACTCGTGGCCGTTTCGCCGCTCCATATGCACCAACATCGGAATTACAATGACGTTAATGGATGGTGAAGAGTTATGACTTGTGCAAACATATTAATCACGATATGCGTGTCATGTAAGAAGATGACAACCTAACACGCTCATTATGCACTGGTGACCGTTTCGCTATAGCTCCACATATACCAATTTCGGTATCACAGGACGTGAGTAGACGACGAAAGTAAGTGACATGTCCAAAAATCAGACTCATAATATGCGTTTCATGTGAAACTTCACTACATATGCTACACTCGGAGTGCACTGGCGGCTATTTTTCTAGCTCCACATATACGAAATTTGGCGTTCCGTGAAGGGAATAGACGACAAAGATAAATGGCTTGCAAGAACGCGATAGTCATGGCATGCGTGTGAAGCAAAGCATGACTACATGCTACGCTGAGAGCGTGCTTGTGGTCGTTTCACTACCTTCACATATACCAAATTTGGTATTACGTGACGTGAATGGAATACGACTACAAATGCAAGTCGCAAACATGATTATCAGGACATGAAAGTCATGCCCGTCTCGTAACGTTGTGCGGATTTTAAAGTGACATATCAGCCTTCCTTATTTGTGTTTCGCATGTCACGGATTCCCACTGTACGTAGGATCTGTCAATTTTTTTGAGCTACGTTGGATTTCTGCTTTGAATGCAAGCAGCCGATACCCCACACCAAGACACCATAGCGTGACTGCGAACAAAGAAATGTATTTTAAGTAATTAACAAACAAGCAGTCGGTAAAAATGACTGACATGTCCTGACTAGTTAATTCCTAGTACCTTAGATATAAGGCATAACTTGTTTCTTACAATATCAGTTTTTAAATTGCATGCTTATGATAATGTATTCCTGTGATTTAACAGAAAAAAAATCAATCATCAGGTCGTGAAGGCGGAACTTGAAAATGTCTTTGTACGTTGCGCCTTTTCAATGAAGCAATGTGGGTTTTGTTTCTAAACATTCAATTTTCATTTTAAAGGTCAACTAGTGTCGTGCTTGTTGCTGAAATAGAGCCATTTAACTATGCATCTGTGAAAAACAATTGGAAGTCTCGTCTGCAAATATGAAATATTGTCTTTAATTGTTTATGAAGCGAATGCCAACAGCATGAATGATAAAAAGTAGTGGTCCCGGTATACTACCTTTATGCACACTTGGAACAACGTTTTGTAAAGATGTTTGTTCTCTGTTTATGCTTGCACACTGCAGCATATTGCTGAAATAACTTTTCATTTATTGAAGTGTGTTTCCTCGTACTCTTTAACAGGGTATATTTTATAAATGATTATACTAGTTTATCTAGTCGAACTATATTTAATGCCTAAAAACATTCCTAGCATCTGTTCGCTGTCTTGAAGGGCCTACTACGCGTCCATAAAGCAACACGTGATGCCACGCAGCTACATACTTTCTTGACGCGTTTACACCTGATGAATAAATACGTCTGATTGCATTGTAATGAGTGGACCTTTAAAACACACGCATACTGCTCAGTTCACATGTTTTGACGCCCGGCGCAATTGTTCGCTTCACCCATAAATTATAACATGCATTTGGAAAATTCTTACACTAAATGACATTCATTTAGTGTTTCTTCATGAAATGAGTCTGATGCTAAAGCGTAGCTTGCTGGTAGAAAAGCTACCTGCCGTGTAGACGACCTGATTCAGTGCTCACTCGAAATGAAGGGATTTGATGTGTATTTTGTTTGCTTCTTTCTTAATTTCTCGGTTACGGAGTTGATTTTTTTTTCTCGGTAGCAACGACGCCATCACCTTCTCAGACCCCACGGCACCAACAATTACGTGAGACGAGGTCTTTGACGCCACCGCATCAATACACAAAAACGTCGCACCGTCAGACAGGACAGTTGTGAAGTCAGGATAATCGGCTGCGACCTCTACAATGACAACTGCAACAACCGAGTTTTAATAAAATTGTGAGAGGTTTATAAGAGATTTAACGACGATACCCTTGTTAGTGACAATACAGCGGGAGGCACAGTCTAGCGAAACAGCAGCGATCGGAAGCGCGAGTCGAACGTGGGCGATACTGCTGGATGGAGAAGCATCTTCTTAACAATCGTCCCCACTAAATAAGAGCCGCCCTGGTGGCTTACGATGTGCAGCGTGCTCACGCGTACCCCTCAAATCCCACCTCCTCACCCCATTCCACCCTGTAGGACAGGGAGTCTGTCCTGCTCAGCTGATTTGACATCGAAGCCCAACAGGCACTGGTGGCTATAGCGGCCCAGGCTATAGAGCCTGGGCCGCTGTGGCACCAAAGGGATACCAGAATAGAGAGACCTCCCAGTCTTTGTACAAGGCGGCTCCATCAGCATCTTCCCATTCATACAACTCACTGTAAGTATAATAATAAATGTTTTCCACCCACCCCCCCATCACTAGGAGAATCCAACCAGAAGATGACTACGACTACGCTCCACGCATGAGATGGCCATGCCTGGTCCTGTTTGCGTCATACTAAATGGCTTCAGACGAAGTATATTGTTTGTGGTGTCACATCATCTACGTCTGTCTTCCAGTTACTACAAGTTTGTGACTTGGACATGGTGAGATCAATCTCGCTTCCTTGTTTCTGCTTGCCGCAGCCAATTTGTTTGGTCTATGGCAGCTGGGAGCTTGAGCACCACAGTCTTCGGAGCCCTTTGCCAAGCCGGACACTTATGACCTTTCATCAAGAACCCTAACCATCGCACATCGCCACAGCCCCAGGAGCCCGAGATTTCCGCTCTCAAGTTCCCTGATTTGTGGCGGTCAAACTCAAAGTTTTGTTTTATCACCCTAGAGACAGTGTTTTATCGTGAGCGGCTGGAAAATTATACATAATCACTTCGAAGTTGAATAAAAGCGACCATATCACTGGAGCGCTCCCGCCTTATATTGCAATGGTCGTTTGCAATGTGCTATGTTTTCCTCTAGCAGATCACCGCTATGATCATGTTAAGGAAACGTTCATGATTTCCACCACCGACACCTAAGAAAAAGGGCTGCAGCAACAGCTTATATTACAGGAGCTCGGCCAATGCGTCCGACCTCACTGCGTTACCAAACAGCGCACTTATTTGAGAACATTTTACGCAGCGCCTTACAATTCAGGTGCGCATGAATGTGGCCACGTTTTCATCGACCTTGGTATCTGTGGCTCATTTAGCCGACAAAATTATAGATGTCAAATTTGCTTCCGCGGCCACACTTTGTCACCCCACGAATGCTTCCCCCTACAGCACATGTAGTAGTAGCAGTTATACATGTCTTCTCAGTGATAATGAAGAGCTAACCGAGAAATTGAGGAACTTATTGCTGATGGCTTCGCCTTACAAACAAACCAGCCACATTCATTATCCCGAGCTCACCGCCTCAGCCCTAATTGCTGTGGCCACCATTCTACCAGTTCCAAGAGCCTTTGCTGGTGCCATCATTGCTACCAATGACATGAAAACAGCTGTCGCGAGCCTTGTTCGTACGGGGAAAACGACCGGAATAAACAGTGACGGCGACCGCTGTTGCCAGCCCTATGCACAGTGGCCTTTACCACGTTACCGATAGTTTGACCAAGAACCAAAGTTTCTCCGTTACTAGCGCTCAAATTCATGTGTTGTCCCTCTTACGCTGGCGATGCCATCCTCCCGACTTCCCCGCTCTCACCGCGGTCAACGGATTGACTATAGGCAAAAGTCTGTGGCTCATGACATCGGCCTGTTACGTACCTTTTGCTGGCTGTTTGTCATCGCGGATGTGCGCTAAGTGATAATCGAAGACGACTTCTTATGGCACTACAAGCTTGTTGTCGATGTGTTGAACAGCTGTATTCTAGACTTTGAGACGAGCTTAGCCATCCAAGACGTTTCTAGTAAGCTTTGACCACTCTGGCTTCTGCAGGCGAACACAATCATTTTTTAACTATAGTCAAGCATCGTTGCTGAATTTCTGGACGTGTTTCGACCACCCTTCTTTCAGTTCACGGCCGCCAGGAGCGTGACATACCACATTGTCACGAATGACCCTCCTGTACTTGCCCGAACTGACGAGGAACGCAGAAGGCCGCTCAGCTTCACACTTCCCTCAAGCTTAGTACTCCTGGTGTGGCGCTGTCTTATATTTTCGGCTTGTTCTTTTAGGTGCGTGCTCTTTTTTCATTTTTACCTAAATAATCCTATTGTTTACTCGTTCTATTCACAATTATCAGGGCAACTATTATTGCATATGGGTTTGTCTTCTTCTTGTGGCGGAAAGGTACTCGTTGTGGCAAGGTGGCTGAAAAGAACTGCGCGAATTTCGTGTTATGGATGCCCACGTAGCTGATGACAATCTTTGTTACGCCAGAAGAGCGCGTTCAGCATAACAAAAAAAAACATACATATATCCTCGTGGATGTGTTTATTGCGCAATATTTATGTGAAGCTGTTCCCTTTAAACTTTTTTATCATGCCAGCTTATTTTTGCTGAAGCTGCTGCCAAACGTAAAATTCTTTGAAGATGGCATTTGAAGGAAATTTACGTGTCCCGGTATATTTGCAGCAAACTTAAACCGTATATAGTGTCCACTATTATCGGTTGAAACTTGAGAGAACTGGCCATAAATTAGTGAATTTCGCAAGCAAATAAAGTTTTTTTACTGCGAAGCATTTCTTAGCGAACTTCGGCGACTTTAAGCGTATCTATCTATCTATCTATCTATCTATCTATCTATCTATCTATCTATCTATCTATCTATCTATCTATCTATCTATCTATCTATCTATCTATCTATCTATCATCTAGCCGCCTACGACTTTTAGCTCTCCTGGCCGTTTCGATAATGTTATCAATACCAAACTTGGCATAGCATGACTGTACGAGGAACATATTTGACTAGTCATCACATGAAAATCACGACATTTATGTCATGAATATCATAATATACATTTCATGGTCCTGCAGCTCTTCCAGTGATTTCGTTCACATGGTATGTTGCAAAACGGGTATGGTATGACATGGTTTCATAGCAAACACAAGCGACAGATCCTAACATAAAAATCTCGAGTTGCGTGTCATGTAACAACATGTCTACATGCCACGCTCATGATGCGCTAACGGCCGTTTGGCCAGCGTCCCATATTCCAAATTTGGTATTACGGTACGTTAATGGATGACGAAGGTATAATACTGGTGCCAACATGATAATTATGAGATGCGTGTCATGTATCAACATGGCGACATGCCACGCTCCTGATGGACTGGCGGCCATGTTGCTAGCGTTACTGATACCAAATTTGGTATAACGGGACATGAATGAATGACGAAGGTACGAGATTGGTGCAGACATGATAAACATGAGATGCGTGTCATGTAACAAGTTGACTATATGCTTCGCTCTTGATGCACTCGCGGCCGTTTCGCTAGCTTCACATTTTCCAAGCTTGGTATTACGTGACGAGAACGGACGACACAGGTAAAGGACACATCCAAACGTGATAAAAATTACATGCGTGTCATGTAACATCATGAATACATGCCACACTATTGATGCGCTTGCGGACGTTTTGCCAGCTTCATATATGCCAAATTTGGTATTACGTGACGCCAATGGATAACAAAAGTATATGACTGGTGCAGAAAGAACAACAGTTAAATGCGTGTCATGTGAGAACATGACTACATGCCACAATCAAGGTGCCAATACATTCCGACATGACGCGGTGCGCGTGCTCGCCGGCGTTCATTTCGTCGCGTCACGCCGGCGTTGCCACGCCATGCGCAGGTCATGGCATTAACTCGAAGGCGCGTGCCGCGCTGCGTTGCTTTGATACATGCACATTTCAGCGTGTCCGGTGTCCCTCCGTGACAAAAAGAAGGAGACGCAGTGTTGTCTGGGTAAAGCATCGGCATAGAGTAATGTTACTTTCTGACATCAGTGCGAAACGCAGCATGTCGCATTTCGAGCCGGTTGCCGTCGGGCCGTGCTGACAGACGCTGGTCGCGCCTGGTGTCAGAATATAGAGTGCTCGTGTTTCGCTAACGTAGCGTCACTGTTTCCAGCGTGCGCGCGCGTCAACGCTACATTGGAGTATATTGGGCCCTTCATTATGCGCTTTCGGCTGTTTCGCTGGCTCCACATATTCCAAGTTTGGTGTTACGTGACGTCAATGGATAACAAAATTCATGACTAATGCGAACGTGATAATCCTGACACGCGTGTCATGTAAGAACATGACAACGTACCACGCTCATAGTGTGTATGCGGCCGTTTCGTCAGCTCTACGTATACCAAATTTGGTATCACGTGACGTGAATAGATGAGGAAGGCAAACGACACATCCAAGCATCAAAATCTTGACACGGAAGTCATGTACGGCATCATTTACCTCCACCTCATAACGTGGTGCTGATTTTCAAGTGACAAATAAACATTTCTCATTCATGCTTCGCTTATTATCCATTCCCACTGTACGTTGGAACTGCCAATTTTTTTTATCCTAAGCCTTCAACACTATCGAAACATGCCACTTATATTTTGTTATTTGACCTCTCGTAGAACTATTTCTATTGTTCTTGACATTATGCAATCAATATGTCTACACAGACCTCACGCTAACAAGCAGAAAGCAGTGAAGCATCTGCAAAAAAAAAAATTCAACAAACTTGAGAGTTCGCTCTCAATAGCAACACGCCATCTTATGCCCATCTCGAAAACGTTATTTGTACTGAAATGAATATATGGTTATGTACATCTCGAAAAAAGTACGGAAGAATTGTTGTGGGGCTGCTCCAATATTGTCTATTCTATGCAACGAAGCTTTTATGTCATACGCAGACAAATGAAAACAGCGACAAATTTTCAACATGAGGGAGTTCCCACATCTGGTTTCAAATTTTATTCTTCGTAGTGCGTTTTTTGTAACAATTTCAATGAGATATTTAATGCCTTGAAAAAGGGGTTATATACGTTGTCAATGGCTTGACATCGCAAACGCATAAAGGGGCTACTAACATTTTTTTGCGCAACACGTACTGTGTTATATTGAGCTTTTGGCTGCTACACAAACACAAACAGTCTAGGAAAACCGATATATAGACGTAAAAAAGCCGAGAAAGTTCAGGAACGGAACGATGAATAATTTTAAACATTGAAGTGCAATATTGTAGCTGTAGTTCTGTAGGGCTCCTGCATTTATATGGTGTCTCTAATCATAAGACAAAGACAAGAATGCAATTCAACGCTTACCCTACACAAACTAAAAGTGAATGACAATTTGAGGTCTTAGAAAGCAAGTTTGGGTCAGAACCGCTGCAGAAAAGAATGAATGGAACATTTCCCATCAAACTCATCTGAGCGACGTGCCAATATGAGGTATAAAACACAAAAGCCATGCTGCGTGACTGCAGTGACCTCGCCTCACAAAAGTGGAAGATGAGCACGTTTACCAAGGAAGTCGACCCTGCAGGATATTCCCGACAGTCAAATCGATGCTGGTGAGGATGGCGGCAATGTGGCCTCGCAGAAAGACTCCGTGCTTGCGTTGCAGAGCTTTGTCGTCTGTGGTGCTCTTTGTTTCTTCCTTTTCTTTCTTCCTTTTCTTTCTTCCTTCCTTTCTTTCTTTCTTGTTTGTTTGCTTATTTGCTGTATTTTTTTCTTCATATTTCTCGCAGTCTTTTAACTTAGCAGGACTAGAAAGCAAACATTGCTTTACCCGTTGCTTATTTTGACACGTGAACACTATTGCGTCTGTGGCACCCTGCACAATGTAGTCACGAAATGTTCAGAACACAGAAACGTAATACGGAACTCCGTGCTTCCTGAAAGTGCAAATACTTTCTTTGTATGCGCAAACGTGACACCAACGCTCTCTTTGTGAGGACGAACTTCGTCAGGAATCATTGTTTGCACAACGGAGGACACGGAGGTTGTTTCCTTCCTTGCTTTTCTCAGCCGTCTTTTTCTATTCGAAAGAGCCGTCTCAGGTGAACTCTACAAAAAAGTGTGAATCTCTAGGAAAAACAAAAAAGCAATTTTGGCGGAGAGGCAAACATCAACAAATCCTGCATGCTCCTACAGCGATACGATAAAATGAGTTTTGCTAAAAACATTGAATAATGCCTAAAACACATGCTACATTAGGTACATAATATTTGCTGCCGACTTGAAATATTTAGCAAAATTACCGTCAAGGAATGTAGTGAAAGTAACGCTGAAGAAATAAAAGTGTGGCTGATGCTACGCATGCTGGGAATCAATTTTATGCAAAACAGTGGGCGAAGGCCTACGCCCACCTGATTTCTTTTCGTGGGTCAAGTGCTAAGAGGACTGTCCACGTATTTGGGTAAATTTAGTAGGTCAAGGTTTATTGTGGACTTTCCAGGTACGGTGAACGCGCTGACATATAGAGGGTAGCTGCGGATGTAATGTCAGCGCTCTCGTTAGAACGGATGTTTCAATTCTATCTCCACGAACTGCAGCTTACAGTGCCATGATGTAGTGTGCGCCACGTCATATCAGCGTAAGTTGCTTCGACGTAGCATGCACCACGCCATAACTCTGTAGCGCTTTGCGTCAAGTCACGCCGATGGCGCGCACTGGTGTATTTGTTAGGAAAAAAGAGGTTCATTTCCAGTTCAAGCATAGTTCAAGTTGATTTGTTCACACTGCATGCACAATACGGGCTCGCGTAATACAAACTGCGTTATTATCTCCCATTATTAGTGAGGTACTCGAGAGTTGTGAAACAGCAACAAGGGACAAGGGACAAAAGTGGTGAAAAGAAGAACTTATACGCTGACTACAGAACAATTTATAGTGAAATAGGAATAAAACTGTTTAAAACATTGCATACTGAACTGCAGTGTTTTAGATTACAGAGGGTTGTTCAAAAGTACTTTTGATGCTATGTTTAAAATATTGCAACGAAGGAGACGACTTAGCATGAAGAGTAATGTGATTCCAACGGCGAACACCATATAAACGGGGTTTGCATCTGCCTTGTTTTATCTAGCTTTCAGTAAAAGAAGGTGTCCCCCCGAAAACATGGCATTAGTGTTTCTGACAAAGACATGAAAACCAATTCTATCTGATAATATTTCACGATAACTAAGACGGAGAGTAGTGATCTACAGTCTATTATAAAGCAGCTCTAGAATAGGCAGGTTGAGAAGAGAGTAAAAGATAGCTACGCAATGGCACAGGATAGAGCTAGAAGTCATTCATTTTAGTGTCTAGTTTCAACGGTGTTCAAGTGGTTTGAGACAGATGGCGTATCTGTTACCACATTAGGATAAACAGTAGAATGATCCTTAGGGCAAGTGTGGTAAAACAAAATAAGACACGGGGGTTGCAAAAATAAATATCATGTAAATGATGAATAAAACTTTCTTATTGGTGATTTGGTTTGACTCCTATAGTTTTTATTGCGATAACAATATTGCTCAAACACCCTGCCACCACTTAGCCTCTCTACGCGCAGACAAACCACGTTCGTCATTTTGCCAAACGGTAGCCACATACCGCGACTCTTTGCCAACATGCTTTACACCCGCTGCCAGGCATTCGACTCCTTCTTGCTGCCTGACTCAGGCTACCATCAGGCAAACTATACCTGGCATCCATAAAAAAAAGCAGATATGTCGTCACCTGCTCTTAGGCAGCTTGCTCTGCTCATGTGATACGAGACGTAGCAAGGCTGTATACACGTATACAGTGACGGCTCTGTTTTACAAAAGAGTTCAAGGGCATCATTTCTTATACCACTAAAAGACACGAGAAGAAAATTCAAGGCCTCCTACCTTACAACATCAACAGGAGCAGAGCTCGCAGCTCTTCGTGCCGCATTGCAATTCATCAGCGATCAACAGACACAAGAATAGACAATTTTCAGTGATTAAAGGCGGCACTGCAATCCCTCCTATCACCTTTACGACACTGCCCGTACTAACAGTTGGTATTCACGATTGTAGAAAAGACTCACCATTTTATTCAGAAACGACATGAATTAGCCTTTCGATGGCTTCCAAGTCATTGTGAAATAATTGCCAATGAACGGGCCGATTGAGTTGTCCGTTCTGTTCATACTGAAAGCGATCAAATATCAATTCCGCTCTCCTAAACTGCCGCTGCATGGCAACTCTGCATGCCTGCTCGCAAGCACACCACGTCGCAAAAGAAAACGAGTCACATTTCACCCATGCACTATTATGTACCTTAGACCCAACTCCCAGTGTTCGAATTCCTCCGGAATTACGCCGACGAGATGCTACTATGCTGTGCAGATTATGGTTGGGCGTCACATTTACCAATGCGTACGCATTCCACATACCACGCGCCGATCTCGCCCACTCAACATTGTTCCCTTCCAGCCATTTGTAAATTGCTTTAAGCATTCCTTTTTTCCAGCCGTTGTTGAGATTTGGAACAACCTAGCTGGTTCCCTACGCGAAAAACCAATTGAACTGTTTTTGAAAGAACTGCCTAACCATATTTTGTAATATGTTTTAAATGCTTTGTATGTTTCTTTGGTATTGCTTAATGTGTGTTCGTTCCTTTTCCTAATGTACCCACTCCTGCTATGTCTCGTGTATCGAGACAGCAGTATCTGTAAATAATAAATAAAATAAATAGAAATGACTGACACTGCTGCATGCGGCCATTGCGGCAGTAACGAAAAAACAGCACATTTTGTGTGAATGCCCACAATACTTCTCACAGAGACAGTCACTCTGCAGTGCACTAGACAAATTTTACAACCAGACTCTTTTGGAAGAAAGAATCCTGCGCTACCGAAAGGACATTATATCAGAAAAGAAGGCTGTGAAGGTGCTCCTGCGCTTCTTGCGATCAACCAGCCTGTTCAAACGACTGTGATCGGAACTCTGAGTTTGTGTGCAGGCGAATTTTCTTTCTAACTTATTTTTCTCTCTATCTCTCAATTTCTATTCTCTTTGCGACCCTTTTACCCCCCCCCCCCCTGTAAAAGGTGGCGAACCAGTTCTTCTAGGTTAACCTCTTTGTCTCTTCGTTTTATTTGTTTGTCTCTCTCTCTCTCTCTTGTTACCGAACTCACAGGATCTTCATATTGCTTTCCTCGTGACGAGTATATCCAGGCTTTCCAATCAACCTCAGTAGAGCAAAAGCTAGCTTCGCTACTGCTTGGTCACCAAATGCCCACATCAAGTTTATGTTGGATCCCTTTTGTTAATATCATGGAACAATAACTTTGCTAGTGTGGCTTATCTTGGCACGGAAATCGGTACTGCATGGAAACTGTGACTAGTCGCCCTCAAGGTAAGTTTTTTCAATACAGTGAAATATGGGTGCCTTCACAGTGTTTTCCAAAGCAACAATCTTCACACCTACTACATTATTACTGTATTTTCCGTTCATACCAAAGTTGCTTTAGCTGCCTGCACTGTCGGGCAGTCTCACGTGAAATGCTCTGTGAAATCGCAGACGAAAACACCTTTGCGCTTCTTGGCAGTTTTGTTTTCTTCCACCAAAGACGTGTGTGCATCAGGGAGAGATTTTGCCATTGCGTCTCTCGTTATTTTACCTTAGTTAGCCAACAATGTTTAACTTTTCCGAAGCTTTCTGCCAATTTGGCGATCATCAGAGGAAGCGTTATTTTGCTCGGGGCTTCGTCTTGAATGAAGAATGAACGGTTTGCCACGCATAGATTCTCGCAAAGTCTGTTGGTTACAAATAAATTTAAGCACTGTTGGATGCTGCATTGTTTTACACATTTAGGTAATAAATAAGGTAGTTTTATATGATCACACCAAATCGGTGCTATCTCTCATTATTGCACTTTTTTCGACTCAGTCGAACATAGTCTGATACCTTTAAGCAAAGTTTCTCTAAAGATATTACAATCCTTCCTTTTATCAGCTCCGAATCAAACGAGCAAGCGCTTGGCTCTGTCGACATGAGCCCCGCTTTGCACTCATATGGCACGTCCTAGCAAATATAGCATTGGCATCGCCAAACTACGACGAGTGATTCCCGAGTAGTCATGCGTACGAACCCATCCTAAAGAAGGCTCGTGCACCTAAATCTCCTGTCCTCACTCTAAGCTGCCTCTGTATTCGTAGCATTTGCGGTGGTACTATGTTTTCTAAGCCATTCGGTTGATAATTTCGTTTCCGAAATGTCTTGCTGCAGTTGTAATATTGCAATAAATTCACAGTGTGACCCCTAAAAGCTCTCTTGCGATCGTAGTCATCTCGGCGTGTAAGCCTTCAATCCATCAGTCTCCCACTATGGTCAGGCTTGATTTTCCATTCCCGCCAGTACGCAAGTTGCACCTACAAGTCATAACAAGCTGCGAGCGAATAGAGGAGACAGCCACTTGCGCCCCTCACGCTTTCAGCAGTAGTGGCTATGACCTCTTCATATCATGCCCCAGATAAGTCCGTCACAATGGAGTCCGACTGTCTCTGCTCGTTTACAAGGATGGAATTTTTCCCCAATTATATCAGCAGGATATCCTGTCGACTGCGCCAGTGAAGCTTGTGCGCCTATTTCTCCGGCGGGAACCACGTAAGCCAGCTTCCTTATGTCGCTGCTGAGAGGGAGACTTAGACTGTGTAAATGCAGTGCGTTTATTCACGATGTGCACAGGGTGCGCTCCGGAATTTTTCCCTCCCCCAGACCCTTCCTTCGCGTATACGAAAATCTTGTGGCATAGGGTTTTTAACAAGTTTATGCACAGGGCTCTCGAACAAAGGTCACGTTCATGGTCACGTTCAATTTGGGGTCATGGACAAACGGCAATTTTGGCTCCTAATCAACGCCATTGACGAAAAATTTCTGCGAAATGAGCTATTTAATGCTATCGCGTTGAAAGGCGAGCGTGAAAGCTTAGCGTCCACTTTGTCCACTTCAAGGCATTGGTATAGGTGAAAAGACAATTACAGAGTCCCTCGTGGATTGACCAAAGGCGGCGTGGAAGCTGACGCAATTTATTTGTGGATCGCAGTAATATTTCTGTCCTGCCACACAGTGAACACTTACCGCACCTAGCGACATTTTGCACAGCTTCAATGATCGACGCACTTAATATAGTTTTGCACTGCCTCATGCATCAATACGTAATTAACCAAGCGATGCTGTCATGTCCTGATGCAACTGCATACCGTCACGTGATGCAACGCTACAGTGACGTCATGGAGTCACAAAAGGAGGTGGTCTGTGACTTCATGTGGTAGTCATCACGTGATAGTATTTTTTGCATCACAGGGGCGGATGCCACTGATGCCGGACGCCAGAAAATTTTCGCGTTTCGTGCGGCATCTAAAGCCTTCTCTTCTATACAGCAACCTCGTGAGCCCACGAGGAGTGCTTTCTGATCACCTCCTCGCTTTTGCGCTGTTCTGATAAGAAGCCGCGCTGTATGGACGATTCCTGCAAAGTTTTCTCGGTGTCTAAAAGCGCCATTTCACGTCACTATGAGGCGAAGTAATATCAAAAGTTTTTTACGTGCTAAAACCACGATGTAGTTCTGGTATGAGTTGTAGTGGGACACTTTGGAAATTTCGAAAACCTGAGCTCATATGTTCTCAAAGGTGAGTAAATGGGTAACTTGTTTTATGCCTGCGCGGGAAATGCGCGTACCCCAGCGGGGAATAAAGCCATGACCTTCGAGTCGTCAGCCCCGCACTGTAATCACTATCTAACTGCGGCCTACGTATGGTTTATACTAGGGTAGGCTTTGAGTTCACAGTCTTCTCAAAATTGGCAAATCCCACGTACAGTGGGAATCGATGATATGCGAAGCACGAATGAGAAAGGTTGATATGTCACTTTAAAATCAGCACAACGTTACGAAGTGGAGGTCAATGAAGCAGTACATGACTTTCATGTCATGCTTATCATATTTGGATGTGTCGTCTATCTTTGTCATCTATTCACGTCACGTGATAAAAAATTTAGTACACCTGGAGCTAGCAAAACGACCGCGAGCACGCTATGAGCATGGTATGTTGTGATATTCTAACATTACACGCGTGTCAGGATTATCAGATTGTTGCCCAGTCATACTTTTGTCATGCGTTGACGTCTCGTTACACCAAGTTTGGTATATGTGGCGCTAGCAAAATGGCCGCGAGCGCATCATGAAAGGCCCAATATACCAGAATGTAGCGATGATGCGCGCGCACGCTGGGCACCACAACGCTACCTTAGCAAAACGCGAGCACTTATAGTCTGACGCCAGACGCGACCAGCGTCCGTTGGCGGGGCCCATCGGCAACCAGCGCGAAATGCGGCATGCTGCATTTTGTGAGGAAACGCTACGAGCGCGCGACGAGGGCCGACGCGCGTCGCATCGGCTCCCACTTTATTTGTGAGGACTGGTTGAAAACCTGCTTCAAACTTCATCAAGATTGATCTTATCTTCTTTGTACCATTTTTATGCACTGGTAGAGACATCTGTATCATCCAGGCGGGCTAATTTCGGGGCATTTTATGTCCACTTGTTAACCTGACCTCGTGGGAGCTACGCTCGCCCAACCGAGCGTTGCACCGAACGCTGACTGCGTCGGAACTTCTCCGCGGCTGCAGCCACAGATGGCGGCCACCACTCTCCATGATCGTTGGCATGGAAAAAGTTCTAAGGAAGTGCCCGAAAACTCCGTTTCACCAACGGATATTGTGGATGAGGGACTGTTCACCGAGGTGGCCTTCCGCAAGCGTCGCCAGTAATCTAAAGCTACCAAGGTGGGGGCTACCAATAAAGCCGCGTCCGCGAACATACCACCAGAGAAGAAGACATCCCGTGTGTCGTGGTGGCCTACCGCTATGCCCCGCATTGCTTCAGAAGACTTCACTATCGTGCTAAAGCCTCGTGTCACGGTGGATATCAAAGCTACTTTTCAACCAGGTGAACTAGGCGCCAAGCTCACCTCATACGTGAACACTACCTCGAGTGACTCTATTAGTGTGTAGCCCATGTGGGAGCAAAATATTGTCACGGGGTCGGACGTGGCCGAAGACAGGAAACTTCGTTGGGATTTAACTGTTTATTTGGGCGAACCTGTGCCCAGTAAAAAGTCTAATTACAGCAGCAGTCTTGACAGATAGCAGTCTCGGACTGATAGCGGCGAACGGAACGTCGGCCTTCGATCAACAACAATGACAAGCGGCGAAGCGCGTGGCATTTATCTTGCTATCGAATGTTCTAGCGTTATCGCTGGTGGTTGCGTAGGTTCCAGAACAATCTGTACTGTTCGCACAGTGGGCGTAATCTTATCGAAATGATCTACTACAGTCCAGAACCTTCTCGAAAACTGCAGGCGCGGTTTGCGCTGAGAATCGTGGTGGTTTTTGGGCGATAACGAAAACTTGGGAAATGAAACGTGGCATTGCCCCCCTCTGAAAAAAAAGGCGTCGTCCCGATGCTTTAACTAAAGATGAAGGTACAATAATAATGCAAGAAAGTACAATAATAAATTACGATGAAACAATAATACAAAAAAACACTGTTTCAGTTTGTTAACGCGCATGAAACGGCTTGAGGCGCGCGACATGCACGACTTCAGGTCGCGATCGGCGTCGTTGAGAGTTCGTGATGCCGTCGGGGACAACCTCGTAATCAAGTGGGCCGAGACGTCGAACCACCCTGTACGGTCCGAAGTAGCGTCGCAGAAGCTTTTCACTTAGTCCACGTCGGCGTATCGGTGTCCACACCCAAACACGTTCACCGGGCTGGTATTCCACGAAGCGTCGTCGAAGATTGTAACGGTGGCTGTCTGTCGTCTGTTGATTCTTGGTACGGAGACGCGCAAGTTGTCGAGCTTCTTCGGCACGTTGAAGGTACTCGCTCACATCGAGGCTTTCTTCGTCGGTGACGTTGGGTAACATGGCATCGAGCGTCGTTGCCGGGCTCCTTCCGTAGACCAATTTGTATGGAGATATCTGCGTCGTCTCATGCACCGCCGTGTTGTATGCGAAGGTCACATACAGAAGAATGGCGTCCCACGTCTTGTGTTCGACATCGACGTACATTGACAGCATGTCGGCCATCGTCTTGTTAAGCCGCTCGGTGAGACCGTTGGTCTGTGGGTGGTACGCTGTCGTCCGGGTGGTTTGTTTGGCTGTATGCCAAGATCGCTTGAGTTAAGATTGATTGATTTGTGGGTTTAACGTCCCAAAACCACCATTTGATTATGAGAGACGGCGTAGTAGAGGGCTCCGGAAATTTGACCACCTGGGGTTCTTTAACGTGCACCCAAATCTGAGTACACGGGCCTACAACATTTCCGCCTCCATCGGAAATGCAGCCGCCGCAGCCGGGATTCGAACCCGCGACCTGCGGGTCAGCAGCCGAGTACCTTAGCCACTAGACCACCGCGGCGGGGCGATCGCTTGAGTTAAGTCGGCAGTGAATGCCGTTCCTCTGTCGGTGATAAGGACCTCCGGGACGCCGTGACGTAGGATGATATTTTCGACGAAGAACTTAGCTACCTCGGATGCACTGCCTTTTGGCAGGGCTTTTGTCTCGGCGTAGCGGGTGAGGTAGTCGGTAGCTACCACGATCCACTTGTTTCCGAAAGCCGACGTCGGGAACGGCCCTAGTAGGTCCATACCAATGCTGGGAAAGGTCGGCAAGGTTGATCAATGGCTGCAGAAGTCCGCTGGCCTTGTCGGCGGTGTCTTGCGTCGCTGACAGTCCCGGCATGTCCTCACATAACGAGTGACGTCAGTGGTAAGACGTGGCCAGTAGTACCTTTCTTGTATCCTCGCGAGCGTGCGAGAAACACCGAGGTGCCCTGCCGTCGGATCGTCGTGCAGGGCCTGCAGGAGTTCTGGTCGCAGAGCTGAAGGCACCACAAGGAGGTACTTAGTTCGAAGCGGTGAAAAGTTTTTCTTTTGTAGAAGACCGTTTCGTAGGAAGAACGACGCAAGTGCGCGCTTGAATACCTTCGGGACTTCGGCGGTCCTGCCTTCGAGGTATTCTATTAGGGCCTTAAGTTCCGGGTCGGCCCGCTGTCGTTCAGCGAAGTCGTCTGTAGTTATCGTTCCCAAGAAGTAGTCGTCGTCCGGGTCATCTGGTAGTGGTTGGTCGACAGGCGCACGAGAGAGACAGTCGGCGTCGGAGTGTTTTTTGCCGGACTTGTAAATGACAGTAATGTCATATTCTTGAAGTCTCAGGCTCCATCGTGCGAGGCGACTGAAGGGTCCTTCAAGGTGGCTAGCCAACACAAGGCGTGGTGGTCGCTCACAACTTTGAAGGGCCTGCCGTAGAGGTAGGGGCGAAATTTCGACGTAGCCCAGATGATGGCGAGGCACTCCTTTTCTGTTGTGGAATAATTTGCTTCTGCTTTGGATAGCGATCGGCTGGCGTAACTAAAACCCTTTCGAGTCCGTCAGCTCTCTGCACAAGAACGGCGCCAAGACCTACGCTGCTTGCGTCAGTATGTATTTCTGTCTCGGCGAATTCGTCGAAATGGGCAAGTAAAGGAGGCGTTGGAGGCATTGTTTAAGCTCCTGGAAAGCGTGTTCCTGTGGCGTTTCCCACTTGAATTCCAGGTCAGCTTGGTAAGGTTAGTGAGAGGATCGGTGATGCGGGCGAAGTTTTTCACCAACCGCCTATAATAGGCGCAAAGGTCCAGAAATCGGCGCACGGCCTTTTGTCAGTGGGCGGCGGGAAATCGGCGATGGCGGCTGTTTTCATGGATCGGGACGAACTCCAGACTTGCTGATAACGTGCCCCAGAAACAAGAGCTCCTCATACGCAAATCTGCACTTTTCTGGCTTCAGTGTGAGTCCGGACGCCTTGATGGCTTGAAGTACAGCTTCAACGCGCCGAAGATGCTCGTCGAAACTCGAGGAAAACACGACGACGTCGTCCAAGTACACAAGGCAAGTCTGCCATTCAATCCTGCCAGTACTGTATCCATAACGCGTTGAAAAGTTGCAGGCGCTGAGCAAAGGCCGAAGGGCATCACCTTAAACTCGAAGAGGCCGTCCGGTGTTATAAACGCCGTCTTCTCTCGGTCTCTTTCGTCGACTTCGATTTGCCAATAGTCAGTCTTGAGGTCCATTGACGAAAAGTACTTGGCGTTATGGAGCCGATCAAGTGCGTGGTCTATTCGTGGGAGAGGATACACGTCCTTTCTTGTGATTTTGTTCAGGTGGCGATAATCGTCGCAGAAACGCAGGGTCCCGTTCTTTTTCTTCACTAACACCACGGGGGATGCCCATGGGCTCTTGGACGGCTGGATAATGTCATCCCGCAGCATTTCATCAACTTGTCTCTTCATGGCCTCACGTTCTCGCGTCGAAGCCCTGTACGGACTCTGACGGAGTGGTCTGACATTTTCTTCTTTTATGATGCGATGTTTCGTGATTGGGGTCTGCCGAATTTTCGATGACGACGAAAAGCGATCTTCGTATTGCAGGAGCAGGGCCTTGAGCTGTTCTTGCTTATCATTCGGAAGTCTGGGATTGACGTCGAAAGCTATGGGAGGGGCTTGGTTCCTCTGAGCAGGTTCCGCAGAATCGGCGAGAGCGAAAGCACTGGTAGCTTCGACAATTTCTTCGATGTATGCGACCGTTGTTCCTTTGTTCACATGTTTGTACTCATTGCTTAAATTCGTGAGCATAACCGTTGCTTTGCCTCCCGCAGCTCTGCAATTCCTCTTGCGACGCAAATATTTCGGGTGACCAACAGATGCTGACTGCCTTCAACGACGCCTTCCAACTCAGGTGATTTAGGAGCGCCGACTGAAATAATGACGCTTGAGCGAGGCGGAATGGTGACTTGTTCTTCCAGCACATTCAACATTCAAGGCATGGTGTCCTGACGGCGTGCGCGGCGGTAGTGCTTCTTCTGTGGATAACGTTATCGACTTTGTTTTTAGGTTGATGACAGCACCATGGAGTAAAGAAGTCCATGCCAAGGATGACATCTCTCGAGCAACGCTGTAGGACTACGAAGTCTGTAGGATAAATACGGCCGTTAATGGTGACTCTCGCGTGCAGATTCCTGCAGGCGGTACGAGATGACCTCCAGCTGTGCGGATTTCAGGGCCTTTCCAAGCTGTCCTAACTTTCTTTAACTTGCGGCGAACGACCCACTGATGACAGAATAGTCAGCTCCAGTATCGACGAGAGCGGTCACACTAAGGCCGTCGATAAGAACGTCAGGTCGCTAGTTCGCCGTCTCGCATTACAGTTAGGGCGTGGCGTCGGGTGACGGCTGCGTCGGCTTGTTCCGCTCCTTCCATGTTGCGTCGTCAGGCCACCTTCAGTAAGTGAGCTTTCGCCGTCAGGGCTTTGCCTGTTTGGCGTTGTGTTCGGAGAGCTCCGTGGCGTCGTCGTCGTCGGAGGATCTTCGGTAGTTCGTCGCACAGCAACCGCACCTCCACTGGTTGCTGCCCTTAGTTTCCGGATACGGGCTAGGAGACCGGCCCCGCGTTTGGCCAGAGTACTGCCGGTGGTGCGGTGACGTGCGGCGGCTGGGCGACGGCGAATGCGAAGGGCTTCGTGGTGTCCACCGAGTTCCCGTCAGGTAGTCGGCGATGTCACGTGGTCGTTCCTGGCTGTGGACGCGGTGCATTGACGGCGAAGCCACGCAGTCCCATCTGTCGGTACTGGCAACGGCGGTATGTGTGTCCGGCCTCGCCGCAGTGGTAGCAGAGCGGGCGATGGTCAGGGGTGCGCCAGACGTCAGTCTTTCTCGGTGCACTGCGCTGGGCCGCTGGCGAACGGTATGACGTCGGTGGGGGTGGTGGCGGTGGTTGCGTCTGTCGACGGAAGTGCGATGGGGCGGCGTTTTGGCGTGGACGGGGAGGAGCGTTGTGGCGCAGTGCCGCGGCGTAGCTCATAGCTTCCGGCTCGGGCAGCCGGTGCGTGGGGAATTTGAAGCGGTTGCCGAACTTCTTCTCGCACAATGTCGGCGATTGAATCCAATTGAGGCTGTGCCGAAGGCAACAGCTTGCGCAGCTCTTCCCGCACGATCGCTCGGATCGTTTCACGCAAGTCTCCGGAGTTACTGGCTTGAGCAGCAGCGCAGTCTGCAGTCAGGCGACGATTATACTGTCTGGTGCGCATGCCCAGTGTCTTTTCGATAGTGGTCGCTTCGGCTACAAATTCTTAGACGGTTTTCGGTGGGTTTTCATCAGTCCCGCGAAGAGCTCCTGTTTGACTCCTCGCATGAGGAAACGAACTTTTTTCTCCTCAGGCATGTGGGTCAGCGTGACGGAATAGTCGGGTCATTTCTTCTGTGAAAATGGCGACATTTTTATTTGGTAGCTGAACCCGGGTCTCTAATAAAGCAGCGGCCCTCTCTTTGCGAGGGACGCTCGCGAACGTTTGCAGGAATGCGCCGCAGAAAACATCCCACGTTCGGAGCGTGGACTCGATTTTCGAGCCAGGTCCTTGCGGTGTCTTCCAAATAGAAGAACGCACGACGCAGCTTTTCGTCATGGTCCCAGTGGTGAGGGCGGCCACATGGTCGTATGTTTCTAGCCAGGACTCCGGGTGTTCGAACGATGACCCATGGAAAATTGGTGGTTCCCTGGGTTGATGCATGACCATCGTGGGCTGGGACGCTGCGGTTGTCATTGTCGCTGCAGTCGCGGTCATGGCCTTGGTCTTCCGCGCCTTGTCTTGTAGAAGCCCGTACTCCGGTGGTAGCCCTTGCTGTCGGCGGCTTATTCGCTGCTCCTGGTTGGCGTCGGTGTCTTCTCCGCGACGTGGGCTTGGTTCACGGCTTGACGGGGGCGTCCGGTACATGAACGAAGCAGCACCTCCACCAGATGTCACGGGGTCGTGACGTGGCCGAAGACAGGAGACTTCGTGTTGGGATTTAACTGTTTATTTGGGCGAACCTGTGCCCAGTAAACGGAAAGTCTAATTACAGCAGCAGTCTTGACAGATAGCAGTCTCGGACTGATAGCGGCGAACGGAACGTCGGCCTTCGATAACAAGTGACAAGTGGCGAAGCGCGTCGGCATTTATACTCTTGCCATCGAATGTTCTAGCGTTATCGCTGGTGGTGGCGTAGGTTCCAGAACAATCTGTACTGTTCGCACGGTGGGCGTGATCTTATCGAAATGATCTACTCCAGTTCGGAATCTTCTCGAAAACTGCAGGCGCGGTTTGCGCTGAGAATCGTGTGGTGTTTTTGGACGATAACGAAAACTTGGGAAATGGAACGTGGCAATATCATGTTGTCTCAACCAAAACATCAACTCTGCCAACCTTCTCTCTCGAGAATTCTCACTAAAAACTTTACAAGGTCCTCTACCAATGATCGGCCACACCGAGATCAGTGGGGAAGTGTGCCGGGGCGTCATTACGGTACAGAGCAGGAGACCTTCGCCTCCTTGAAAGCAAAGATCCATTGGCGTGGTGGAAGCATCGCTTTTTTCAGGAAGCTTGGCGGACTTCGGTGGCCCTTATAACTTTCGAGGGCCGCTGCGTGCCGTGTTTCGTGCACTACAACAGCGTTGTGACACCAGTACGCGAATATAAACTATCATTCAATGACGATAGTTATAGCGCGAGAACAAACGACGACACAGAGACAACAAGGACACGAAGGGCACGAGCGCTACGTGTCCTTCTTGTCTCTGTGTCATCGTTTGTTTTCGCGCTCTAACTATGGTCATGCCATGCCAACTAGCCCAAGCTGCCGCACCATTCCAGCCTGCTACCACTGTGGTACGGTAGGCCACCGTGTGGAGCTGTCCACATCCGAACGGCCAACGCAGCGGCCATTGTGGTCCAGTTGTGCGTGCTTCTGAGGAGGAGATGGCACCAACGAGTGCAAGCCATCGTGCCTGGTGTGCGGTGAGGGACTCCTCACCGGATCGCAGGCCTGCAAAGCAAGGCTTCGCCGTCTGCAGCAGCGGGTGGGCAACATGGCAGTCGCGGCTCGTCGTAGCAGCGGTCAACGCCCAAGACATCGGCGTCGGGCCAGAAGGACGTCAGCCGGAGCACCAACCAAGCCACGAACAACCTTGCTACTGGAGGGACCAGTCAACAAGCGCCACCTCTACCTAAGACTTAACCAGTGTGCCCCCGTGCTCCAATCTGGGGACGTTCCACCTCTGACTGCTCCGGCGCCCGTAAGTGGCCTAACAAGAAAACTGCTACTCAAGTAGGCAACGGGGCGAGGGCTGCCTCCTCATCCTCTTTCCTTCCTTCCGCGCCTCCTCCCCCGAATTCCTCGAGCTCAAACAAGAGCTTGCTGCGCTGCGGGCACAGAACGCGCATCTTGAATTCAAAATCGCCGCCTTGAAGACAGGTAGTCCACCAGTCCCCCCCACGCTGTTTCGCACCCATATTAGCATTTCCGCTCCAGAACGGATGCCCATGTGCACCATTCTTTCCATCTCGGAGTCTTCTACATGGAAGAGCGATTTCAGGCTATTGAAAGTACTATGAACGTTTTAATGACACAACTCATCGCCATAAGCAAAAGCCTGGAAACTATTTCCAAACTGTTACCCAACAGGTGACGAGTAACATTGAAACTTCGTTCCATGGCGTGAACCCTCGAAGCTCAAGGGCTGATCTTCTGAAGGACGTTAAGAGTCCCTTTAGATTTTCGCAAGCCATCAGCCTCGCTGAAACCTCCGAGGACTTCGAGCTCCCACTTGCACAGGGCGCCGCAGGGTGCCGAAGTAGGGGTAGAGTCCCTCCCAGCCAACCTAAATTCTCAATATGGCGACCATCTTAACTGCTCCACATCGTCACACCGAAAACCTCAGTTACTCTCTTTAAATAAATGTAACTGTAGAGGTTTCAAAGATAGGGTCAAACGGACCAATTTCCATCTCTATCTTGAAACATTTAAGCACCTGTGCGCCGTCATTGCCCTTCAAGAGCCCGGCAATGCCGGGCGCCTCTCAGCTTATAATACTTTTCAACGGCACCCATTCACCTCCCTTTTTGGTAATAAAACTTTAACTACGCGAGAGGACGATCTTGAAATTTCAATACCGTACTCGTACACTATGATAACGGTTCTTCCCCTGCGCAGAAACGACCCCCAGTGCACATCTTTAATATTTATTGCAAACGTAAACTAAAAAATATCACATTCGCTGACATCTTCAGCAGGGCACTGAAGCTCGCCGGGCATGATTCCCTTTTAATAGTGGGTGACTTCAACGCCCCAAGCAGGCTTTGGGGCTATCGCAAGAAAGAGGCGCATGGAAGGAAACTTGAGGAGCTGAATTCCATGCTGGGCATGCCTCTTCAAACAGATCCCACGCAACCAACTCGTGTAGGTAACTCTGTCAGCCAGGACACCTGCCCCGACCTAACATTCACGAAAAACATCAGGCACGCAGACTGGTTCAATACTGAGGAAAGCCTCGGTAGTGACCGCTGCATTCTCAACACTACATTTTCTACACGACCCCTACAACGCCCCATCGCAGAGGCTCACCTACGAAACTGGTAAGCCTTCCGGCAGTCCTTACCTGACTCTCCCATCAAGGAGATCGGTCATTCCCAGTGGGCTCACTCTGTGCTCGAAACACTAAAAAAACACAAGACCAAAATACAATTCACGGATAGTCATGCGGATGTAGATAACCATCTCCTTCATCTTTGGGAGGCACGTCGAAGCCTCACAAAGATGGCGCCGACAAAAATGCAACCACAAACTCCGCACGCGGATAATGGATCTCAACCAGAAGGCAGCCGAAAACGCTGCCCAGCTCGCCGATTAAAATTGGGTAGATCGCTGAAACACTGCCAGCAGGCAAATATCCAGTCGCAATACACGGAAACTCTTCCGCAGTAAGATTGATCCCACTCAAACGCGAGGTAAAACGCAAAAACAGCTGCACCAAGCCTTTCACATTTTCAAAGGCTCCACAACACACCTAGCCCTATCAATACGGGGCCGATATTTTTGCACTCAGCAGGACAAGCGAGACTCCGCGTATCGCTATGCAGTGAGAGAGATCTCGGCCCTGGATGCTCCTTTCTAGTTACACGACCTTCGCGCCGCTCTTGCCAAAATGAGCTGAGGTACGGCTTCCGGGCGAGACAAAATAACCGGTAAAATGCTGGCAAATCTACCCGATGCAGCGCACCAGTCGCTTCTTGAATATATCAATGCAATCTGGTTCAGAAAAACGCCACTCTCACTAGACTGGAAAACGTCTCTAGTAACCGTTATTCTAAAGCCAGGATAACTGATCAACACTGAGAATCTGAGACCCATTTCTCTTACTTGTGTTGTTGCTCACCTATTGATATTGGCGCATACCCACTATGGGGGATTGGAGAAGAATCGAGTGGTTTTAAAAATTACTGTTCAGACTTGTACTAATGGAGGTATACCAGAGAGATTACCGATAGCCTAAGAAAGAGTGGTGCTTAATGTAACGCATACAAATATTTAAATAAACAATTTTATCCTTAGAACTTGTGGGGAAGCTAATGGAAACTGTGGTCAGGGATCGTGCTTCCCTTCTTGGAAGAGTGCCACATTTTCGCCGATTATATGTATGGCTTCAGGCCCAAGAAATCTTCGCAGGACATACTCCTACAACTACACCACGAAGTACTTAATCCCGTAGAACTCCCCCACAATGACAAGATCATTCTAGCACTTGACCTTAAAGAAGCCTTCGATAACTTCAAGCACGAAGACACCTTAGCTCACCTAAGTGCCACCAAGTGTGGCGAGCGCGTCTTCAAATACATCCGAAACTTTCTTACTGACAGAGTTGTGTACATTCGCATCCAAGATCAGAAATACGGCCCCTATCCACTGGGCATGCGAGGCCCACCACAGGACGCTGTGCTGTCGCCTCTGCTGTTCAACTTAGCTATGGCACAGCTCCCGGGCCACTTGGCTGCTGTCGACGTGGTAAAGCATGCGCTTTATGCCGACGACATCACTCTGTGGGCCACAGAAGAATGCCTTGGCAGCATGGAGGACAGCCTGCACACCGCAGCCCATATAGTGGACGAATATGCGGCGTGCTGCGGCCTCCACTGTTCCCCACAGAAGTCCGAATTCATGCAGCTTCGGCCGTCGGTGAAGTGCACTTCGTCCATCAACCTTTCCCTGCATACTGGATCTATTAATAAGGCACAGGAGATTCATGTCCTTGAACTCCACATTCACAAACACCGCAGGGTCAAGACAACACTTCACAAGCTGCGTAAGCTTGGAGAACAGGTGGGCCGCATGGTCCGCCGAGTCTCCAACAAGCGGGGAGGTCTCAAAAGCAAGGATGCGCTTCGTCTCGCACATGCTTTTGTCACTAGTCGCATCTTGTATGCGACTCGATACCTTCACTTACGAAAGCACGATGAACATTCCTTGGAAGTCACCCTTCGCAAGATTGTCAAGAGAGCCCTAGGTTTCCCGATCACTAGTTCCAATGCAAAACTTCATGTGTTGGGAGCGGTAAACACCTATCGGGAGCTCCGGGAGGCTCACCTAAAAACTCATTACACGCGTCTGGCGCAGACCCCGTCAGTCAGACGACTCCTCGATCACCTACACATTCGGCATGAATTCTACGCAAAGGAGCGGCTACGAGTGCCCGAACATTGGAAATACGCGATTCATATTCGACCCCTCCCCACCAATATACTGTGAGTCGCACGCTGGCCGTCTAGAGGCGCGGGCTCTTGCTATCCGGCACCAATTCAGCTCTAAACAAAACGTATTTTACACGGACATCGGCGCCCTAACTGCGGGGGTTGTTATACGGCCACCGTGGTCAACACAGACAGGCAGGTGTATGGTCTGTCCTTCCGCGCAACAAATGCTACCGATGCTGAAGAGGTGGCCATAGCTGTGGCTATAGCGCACGATAGTTCTCGAATTATATTATCAGACTCCAAAGGAGCTTGCCGAAACTTTAAACTAGGATGAATCACACCCCTAGCTGCCAAAATTCTTAAATCTTGTCCGAGAGTAGGCTACCCCTCTCCGCGTTCAATAATCTGGACTCCTGGCCATTAGGGCCTCACAGGCAATGAGCCGGCCCACGCTGCCGCACACGCCCTCGTTCCCCGGGCCACTGCCTCGCCCACCGATGACCCATGTGTTTCAGTAGAAAACGTTCTTCTCCTAACTTATAGAGAGATAGTTACGTATTACCGGGACTCGCACCATTGCTTTCCTTCGCCCTGCAAAGGACTTAGGAAGATGGACAAGAGAATTCTGCTCCGGCTATCTACCAATACTTTACTGTGCCCGGCAGTGCTTAAACACTTTGACCCTTCCTTTTCCTGCCTCTGCCAATACTGTGCGGAGGTGGCTGACACCTACCACATTGTATGGGCATGCCAGCTCAATCCTTCTCTACCCCCGAAGACAAATCTAATAACACCAAAGTTGTTAAATGTGGAGCTAGCAAAATGTACGTGAATGCATCATGAAGGGCCCAATATACTCCAATGTACCGTTGACGCGCGCGCACTCTGGGCACAGTGACGCTACGTTAGCAAAACGCGAGCGCTCTATAGTGTGACGCCAGGTGCCACCGGCACGACCAGCGTCTGTCAGCGTGGCGCGACGGCAACCGGTGCGAAATGCAACATGCTGCATTTCGCACCGAGTGTTACCCAGACGCGCTGAAACGCTCATGGCCTAAAGCAACGCAGCGCGGTGCCTGCCTGCGAGTATATGGCAGGACCGGTGCCTGGCGTGGCAACGCCGGCGCGACCCGATGAAAAGGACGCCGGAAAGCACGCGCACCGCGTCACGTCGAAATGTATTGGCGCCTTGGCTGTGGAATGTAGTCATGTTGTTTCCTTCGTGATCCTTACACATTCGTGATCCATTCACATACCGTAATACTAAATTTGGTATATGTGACGCTAGCAAAACGCCCACGAGCGTATCGTGAGCTGGGCATGTAGTCATGTTGTTACATCGCACGCATGTCACAATTTTCGTGTTAGGGTCTGTCGCTTGTGTTCACCATGCAATTATGTCATACCATACCAGCTTTGCAACATGTCATGTGAACAAAACACCGCAAAAGCAGCAGAACCATGAAATGTAATTCACGACATTGATGACATCTATGTCATGATTTTCATGTTACGACTAGTCAAATATGTTTTTCATACAGTCATGTTATGCCATAGCGAGTTTGGTATTGATACGACTATAAAAACGGCCAGGAGAGCTAAAGGTGAAAGGCGGCAAGATAGATAGATAGATAGATAGATAGATAGATAGATAGATAGATAGATAGATAGATAGATAGATAGATAGATAGATTGATAGATAGATAGATAGATAGATAGATAGATACGCGTAATGTCGCCAAAGTTCGCTAAGAAATGCTTCGTATTTAAAAAGTAATAAGATTTCCCGGAACACTTTTTTTTTGTTGGGAACCACCTGGTACTTCAAACTTTCCTAACAAAGGAAATACAAAGGCAATGCTTGAATTGCATTTAAACCAAACGTGTCCTTTGAAGCAGGCCAACACGATTATACATATCCTTATATATGCACGTGCGAATCGCTATCGCTATTAGATGTTAAAGGTTGACAGTTTCGAAGCAGGTAAACATAGCAGGCTGCCATTTTATGAAGTCTTGGAAAGTCCTTACCCCTACGTGGACGCTTTGACCCTTTATTGCTTTGCTTTTATATCGCTTTGCTTTTATTTGCTTTGCTTCATACGACGCCTGTCAGTGGTAGCTCTGCTTGAAGGAATAGCCGGGGACAGCACGCTCACTGGCGCACTGTCCAGCTATTAAAAGCAACTGCATGCATTCACGCACATAGCGGAAAAAAAAAGAGTATGATAAACGCTCGTCATAATTCCGCAAACAGAGGCGCATTATTTGAAGTTGCGCAGTGCAACGCTGTGGCATTTATTTACCGTGACAAGCCATGCACCATAGTGTAATGACGAACGTGCTTTGTTCTATTTCCATATTATTGACCCTTAAGTACATTAGTATATTAGGCGTAACCGAAACCTCTTCTACCTCGAAGGAGGAAGCTATTGTTTTTCACCCACGTCTGTCACTCCGCCACAACCAACGAAACAGTTAATTCCAGATTGTCGACCGCAACCGCATCTGCACCTGCTGTCATGGCAAAGCTGACTAAAACAAAGACGCCTCCTATATCCTAACATATATGCTCTCTATTGTGTTTCTCTTGTGTATACCTGCACTCACGCATGTAGAAACAAACATGGGGAGGGCTGCGTTGTTCGCCTCCACAACAGCTGTGACATCTTCCATTATGTCTGAAGCACTGCCTCCTGCCCAACAGCAACAATGTTGCTCCAGCTCGGACCACGATACAGTGCACATTTTGATGTAGTGTTATCCAACTTTCTTTAGTGATTAGTATGATGATTAGAAGATAGCGTTGCCCTTGTTCCACAGGGATCAATTCTTAGTCCGCTGCTGTTCAATATTTTTGTAAATGACCTTCACAGCGCGATACCGATTTCTCTATATCAATACGCCGACGACACTGTGATCGTGACGACTGCAAACAACTTTTATGAGGCGATTACTCTTCTTCAGTCAGCTGCCACAAAAGACATGGATTGGTTTCGAGATAATCTTATTAATATAAATGTGTCTAAAACTACTCTAATCTGCCTCCATAATTCATTGAAGAAAGTAACCCTTGACTATCCTTTCATTTTGCAGTGTTCTGACTGTTCATCCTGCTTGTAGGCCATTACAGTCTGTTGTGAAATACCTTGGCTTATACATTGACAAAGACCTTTCCTGGAATAGTCATCTCGCCTATGTTTGCAAAAAACTTCGTGCTGTGTCATGTTTATTATATAACATAAAAAACAACAAGCAGTTTTCAGTGCGTAAGATGATATCACACGCTTTAGGTTACAGTATACTGCGTTACGGAATAACCATTTACGGACACTGTGCTGTCCGATGGAACAATAGAATAAAGAAAATATTGCGTTCAATTTTGAAAAAAATATATCTTACGACCTGAACATGAATTCTGAGAGAGACATTATCAGAACGCTGTTTAAGCCAAACTTCAATTATCTGTTAGTTCAAACGGTTGTGTAAAAACATTTCTGGTCCCAAGAATTTCTGGTTTCGTGTGTTAATTCTCGTTCTTTAAGGGCCAAAGTACGTTACTGGAGGCCGCGGTGTGCAACAAAGTATGGAACTAAAATACGAGCCCATGATGTCCCAACCTATTTCAATGTACTACCCCATTTTTCGCACAAATATGAAATGCAAATTAAAAAAACTGCTTCGGCGTATCTGTCTACAATTAAAATGCATGTCGTGTTATTTCGTATACACTCATTCGCAAGCAAGATGCTGCACAATCATCCATGTGGAACTTTGCTTAAGGAGCATTTGCTATAATTCTGTTCTTTTTTCCTTTATACCTTTTCAATTTCAATTGCTGTAACTATTGTATAATGCTCATAACTATTGCTTGTATGCCCTGTTGTTTCTAATCTTATATGCACGTTGTTTTTGTCTTATCATCCCTCTTAGGCCATGAAATACAATCTTGTAACGCGTCCGGTTTGTTTTGCTGCCAGCCAGGATCTGCCACTCAAGCCACCATAGGCTTTGGCAGGCCTAGTCACATGTACTGTTTAATTTGAAGAAATAAAAGGTATTATTATTATTATTATTATTATATTATTATTATTATATTATTATTATTATTATTATTATATTATTATTATATATTATTATTATTATTATTATTATTGTTGTTGTTGATATAAGTACCCTGTCTACCATGGCATACATTGAAAGAGAGAAAGAAAAAGAGAAAAGAAAGCACGAGAGAAGAAAAACAAAATCTAGGAAAGACAGTTGAAAGAATTGACAACTTCTAAAAATATGTAAAAATTAATAATGCAAAAGCTTGCAGAACTTCATATTTCGTTTTTGTTTTCTGAAATTTTGAACGTTAGCGCAAATATCTGAGGACGTTGAAATGCCGCCTTGCAAAAATTACGTACATTACACATTGTAAAACAGACAGGGCGTGCAAACAAAGGTTCAAAAAGAAAGCCAGGACACCACGAACACCTGCATTTTATACATTATACAAAACATACAACAACGTCATTCATACAATTCGACCTTATTTTAATCATAAATTTTACTCTTTACGCACAGAACTCATGCTGCAAACCGGGGTGGTTCACTCTGGTATGCAATGATCTCAAGCCCGATATTAGCTAACCTGGGTCTAGCAACCACATTATCTTTTCTTCATCGGTCGGAATGGTAGTTAAAAGTAGCCAAAATTAGTCATTCCTTTTATTATTAGCATTAAAGTTCTAGTCAAATAAAACAAAATTGGCCCATGAATCAACTTCTTGCTATTGAGCAATTAAGAATATCTTTCTACATCAGCAGAACAGACAAGATACCACTGTTTCACCCAGTTGTTCGACTTCAAGCGATATACTATTAACAAACAAATGAATAAATTCTCATGGGCTCAGTTTACGTGCACAGTTTGTGTATAGATAGGCGCACTGAGCAGAAACGGCATAGTGTACATAGGGTCCCGTTCGCCATGCCCATAAACTGTCATGCCACCAAGCGGAATCTAGTAGCATCCTCTCGAGGAAGGTCAGTAGACGACACAACGGCAGCACTACGCAGTTGCTCCCTTGTTCGGCTGAACTAGCATCAGAGCTAACGCGTTAGCAGGAAAGGAGCACTTGTCTTTGCATGTTTTCTGTAAACAAACCAGGCCCTCCGTGGCACGATAAATCTGACTCGTTTTGCGAGTAATGAAGTTTCCGTGAAAATATGTGGGAACTCTCGGTTTCAACATTAGCCCAAGGTGCACACTTCTCAACTTCCGAAGGTTTTCTGTAGCGGCAAGCGTTAATATATTGTTAAACGTCTGATCCTTTACATTGAAACTTACTTTGTTTTACTTGCATGTAGCAATAGTCAGTGCTTTTGCAGAGCACGAATCCTATAGCATTGTACGTGGAAAGTCACGCGGGTTCACGATTTAATCTTTTTTAACTAAGCAGTGGCAAATTCGCCGGCACTGAGCAGATTGTTTTTGTACGTTTTTTGATAGGTAGCAGCACGCTGGGAGCGATTCACTTGTTGACTGGTTTCAGAGCAAAATATTTATTGCGCGCATAACGTACATGGTTATGCGGAGTTTACGAAGTCCTTCAGTTGAGCGAAGTCTGCAGTCAATTTTCAGCAGTGATGTAGCAAGAGAGCATGTTGACGAGATGGATTTAGGAGCGAAGCTCTTTTAGGCGTGGGTCGGTCGCCCCTAATGTATGTAGTACGTAGCCACGTCGTTCCAGAATTCACCACTGGGCAATAGTTGTTAGTGTAATAAGCCAATGCAGATGTTATAAAACAGATGACTTCCGTGTAGTTTAATGGCGAACAAGCAAAAGAAATGTTGTACGTTCGGTACGGGGCACTTTCATCTTAGGGGTAAAGCTCCTTATGCCGTAGGGTCGTGCGTCCACATTGATGTAGTAGTAGTAATAGTAGTAGTAGCAGTAGTATCATATTCCTATTTATGTAGCTAGTCACTTGTCATTTATTTCTTGGAATGTCCAGCTCGATGGTGGTACTTTCATATGATAAACATATGATGAAATTATGCGAGATGGTGGTACTTGAAGTGTTCGCTAGATGGATGGACGGATATGCGAACGGAAGGACAGACAGACAGACAGATGCATGGAAGTAGGGTGGACGCACAAACGCGCGAACGAATTGACGAATGCACAGAAGGACACATGGACGGACACACGTACGGATCCACGGCGGGATGCACAGATGAACGCTGGGGCGGACGCACGGACACACAGACGGATGGATGAACAAATGAACTCACGGAAAGAAGTGCGGACGGACAGAAGCAAGAAAAAAAAAAACGAATGGACGGAAGCGCGGACGCACTGACAGATGCTTCGCCGCAATCATCGTCATGCAGTCCGTGGATATGCTGTGATTTTTCGCTGGACGTAGAACGCTCTGAAAACACCGAGAGTGACAACGACGATGAACAATCAGCTTATAACTCGCGGGGAGCGATTTTTTCTGACGTTCCACGTGCGTTAACGTTTTTCACACAGCTTTGTATATATTGTATGATGTCCTTCGGTGCGACCAAAGCAAAAGCCTAATTTATTTTGTACACTCGATGTAGCATATTTTTGTCGATATTTTGAAGTGACGCATAACAACATCACGCTCGAGCTTGACCACGGAAGTGACATGGTTAAAATGCGGTGAGAAAACTTGGAGTTACGGCCGCAATCCACGATTCTCGGCTAACTTCTCTTGCACTTCACGCATAACTTCTGAACGGCGTTGTTGTTCGAAGAATATCCTAAATTTGAAGTCTTCGAAGTTGTGAAAAGCATGCATGTGGATTGTTTTCGACATTCTTGTGTCAAACTTCGAACATCGGTGTACAGTGAATTGGGCAACGGCTAGAGTCTGAGCCCGCCTGTGATACGAGCACTGCTGAGCGGGGATGGTGTATGCTTGTATTACGTTGAGAAACAACTCCTTGTTTTCGATAGCGTAATGACAACGGCGTAATACGTTGTAAACCATCATAACGCTGAACATTCAGTCGCGGCCGACTGCTGCACTGAATTCGTTATGCAGGCCTGGTAAGCTTATACTTGGAGTGGCGCTCCGTTATATATCGGTTGTAGTTAATGGAGTTTACTGTAGCATAGCCCAGTACTTTGCGAAGCATCGTTCAGGCATGGTAACGGAGCGGAAATATAATCTTCCACATCACTGTGAAAATTGGCAGATCCCACGTACACTGGGAATCGATGATATGCGAAGCACGAATGAGGAAGGTTGGTATGTCACTCCGAAATAAATCAGCACAATGCTACAAGGTGGAGGTAAATTATGCCGTACATGACTTAAGTAATAAGCTTGGATGTGCCGTTTACCTTCGTCATATATTTACGCTACGTGATACCAAATTCAGTATATGTGGAGCTAGCGAAATGACCGTGAGCACGCTATGTGCTTGGTATAATGTTATTTTCCTTAATAACATGCTTGTCAGCCTTATCATGTTTGCACCAGTCATATACTTCCGTCATTCCGTTGACGGCACGCGTAAAACCCGAATTTGGTATATGTGGAGGTTAACAAAATGGCCGCGAGTACATAAGAGGGCCCAACATACTCCAATGTAGCGTTTGACGTGCGCGTACGCTGGGCGAAACCGACGATATACGTTAGCAAAACACGAACACTCTATAGTCTATCGGCCAGGCGCGACTGGCGCGACCAGCATCCGTCGGAGCAGCCGACGAGCAACACGGCGCGAAATTCGACTGGCTGCATTTCGCACTGATGCCCTACCCAGACAACACTGCGTCTCCCTCTTTTGGTGCCAAGGGATGCCGGAACGCGCTGACACGCGCACTGCGTCAAAGCAACGCAGCGTGGCGGCGCCTGCGAGTATGATGGCAGGACCGGCGTCTGCATGTGCGAACGCTGGCGTAACGCGACGAAACGAAGGCCGGCGAGCACGCAGCACCACGTCATGTAGGAAATGTACTGGCGCCTTGACTGTGGCTTGTAGTCATGTTCTCACATGAAAACCCATCTCATGATCATTATGTTTGCACCATTCCACGCACTTTCGTCATCCATTGACGTCACGTAATACAAAATTTGGCATATGTACAAGCTAGTGAAACGGCCACGAGCGCATCTTGAGTGTGGCATGTAGTCATGTTGTTACTCACACGCATGACATGGTTATCACGTATGGATGTGCAATGTACCTATGTCGTCCATTCGCGTTTCGTAATACCAAGTTTTCTAAATGTGAAGCTAGCGGAAACGGCCGTGAGTGCATCATGAGCATAGCATGTAGTCATGTTGTTACTTACACGCATCTCGTGTTTATCATGTTAGCACCAGTATCATAGCTCGTCATCCATTCACGTGCCGTAATACGAAAGTTGGTACAAGTGAAGATACTAAACGGCCACCAGCACGTAATGAGTGTGGCATGTAGTCGTGTTGTTACATGACACGGATGTCACGATTTTTATGTTAGGGTCGGTCGCTTGTGTTCAGCATGCAATCATGTCATACCATACCACTTTTGCTACATACCATATGAACGAAACCACCGCAAGAGCTGTGGGACCTTGAAGTGTAAATCATTGAATTCATGACATAGATGTCATGATTTTTATGTTACGACTTGTACAAATATGTTCCTCATACAGTCATGTTATGCCAAACCAAGTTTCGTATTGATACCATTATTGAAACGGCCAGAAGAGCTAAATGCGATAGATAGATAGACAGATAGATAGATAGATAGATAGTTAGATAGATAGATAGATAGATAATAGAAGATAGATAGATAGATAGATAGATAGATAGGTAGATAGATAGATAAGATAGAGTAGATAGATAGATAGATAGATAGATAGATAGATAGATGATAGATACGCTCGAATTCGCCAAAGTTTGCGAAGAAATACTTCGCATTTATATTATGTGACGTTTTCAATGGTGTGGGAAAGTATTTGGTTCATATCTAAATCAGCGCCGCTCATGACTTCATCAGGGTTGAAGTAAAACCGGCGTACGCCCACATTGTCATATGTGTTCCTGTGCAAACCATTGGGCTCACCCTCCTGCAGGCGGCATGCTGAAAGGTACAGTGCCATCCTATAGTTTGTTGGCAATGCGATAGAACAGTTAGAACAGTGTTTCGTACCTTGTTTGCTTTGATGCGCAGACGCCCTTTGGTTTTCCACGTGACCTGGGCCGAATGCTTGATATATGTGTTTGTATCTTCCAGTAAAGTTTTGTTGCGAGTTCAGCGCGGTGTCGTCTCTTTCTCCGTTCGTGTCTATATGTGTGCGCTGTTTTTACTTTCCCAAGTATGTGAACCACCAACTAGGCTATTTTTGCTATATTGCTATTATTAGAGCATGGAGGATAAGACGATTTGACTGAATTGACGTCACTGGTCGAGACCTAAATAATGTCACAAACCCGTTTGCGTACGTCGTCAAATACTTCCCGCCAGACAGGGGCACATAGCCACTGGCGGGTATGTACCACTAGTATGCGGGTAATGTGCCACAGGTGATTGGTACTTTGTATCTACCCAGGAACGACGAGAACACACATGGGCTATTTTACCCGATATTGGTACGTTGACCGGACGAATGCAAAGAATAAATGTCGGAGCCCGAGCTGGAATTGAACCCCAGCCTTCTGAGTGGAAATGTAGCATTTCACCAGAAATTTACGCCTGGTCTCAAAACTTCTTCTCCAATTGACGCCAATCCTCGTGAAACGTCAACAGTGTTTGCAGTGCTTCCTACCTAATTTTAAGAACACTACATATGTACTCCTTTGATACACGCGTCACGTCGAGTTAACATCAATTGGGGCTAGTTACCATGCGCTGAAGTTCATTTATTAGCAGTTACAGGGCAAGCATTTACACGAACGTCAATTTTCATATCAGTTTCTGGTCTCGCTAATACGCGCGTTCTAGTGGCATCGTTGCGGAAGTGCAAACAACTGGTTATATTACATATGCAACTCTTCAGCATGTGTCTGTGCGTGCAACATTCGTACTATATATAGCGTCATTTCATGACTTGTCGCTCGATAAAAAAAATTGCAACATGGTCACCTTCCTTCCACAGCTTCGCATAACGTCGATTTCCAGGTACGTGGATCTGCTGAATCTTTACGTTAGGGTTGTCTGGTAAATTTTCTGGAAATGATGAAAACTATTACTGAATAGGCCGCAATAGAAGTTCTAAGTAGCCGCCACAGAGCCTTAGAGTTGTCCTGAATTTTCTATTTTCAGAGTGTTTTAAATAGCCAGCTTGTGGCAATGTAGCCAACAACAGTCACCTTGCCCAATCTTAAACACTTCTTCACAGGTGGCGCTAAAGACGTCGTTAGGGCAAAAATTCAAGTTCATGACCAAGTGTTTTGCAAATTTTCTAAGTGTTCCGAAAGGTAAAGGCGACAGTTTTTATCTAGGTGCAACAATGCACCTTTGTAGTGCGCAATCCTATATTACTAACACCACTCGCCTAGTATTTATATATTATGCTGTTTATCAGTACCAAAGCTTAGGCCTTTCATTTCTCGAGAAGAACGAACAGCCCAACGTTTACGCGTTAAGCACTGACTCCCTAGTATGTTAGAAACGTATTGGTTTTTATGTCTGCTTTCGGTGATGAAAACGTGAGGTACGCTGAACTGGGCTATTTCGAAGTAACCTTTCCCCGCACGTGATGAATACATAAGTCGGCAGGTCTTGCAATCCTCTAACATCAAAAGGCGAAAGTCTGTCTAGTCACTAGGTTTGTTTTTTTTTGACCCAGGCACCTGATTTGCTGTGCGAAAACTGACTTACTGAGGGCTAAAATGGATGCTCACAGCAACGATAGGGAACGCTTCTGGCTTATTGGAGCACGCATCAGTGGACGCTTAGGCGTTTATGAAGCGTGACAAGTCAGTGTTTGACACTTGAGAAGCTTATAAAAGTTCACTGTGTATCAGGGTGGAAATCTTTATTTTGACTAGAATGTGGATCTTAATCTGCTAACCTCTTAGTTGGTTTTCCAAACACTGGTCAGCCACACCACTTTGATCAATATCTGCTTCAGATATCTATATCTATGTCTGCATCAAGGGCACTACGTTCATGTATTGGCAATATCATCTAATAAGTATTTCTTCTGTGTTGAGGTGATATAATAGTATTTTTTTCTTTCAAGCTTTTTTAGTGTTCAAAGTGCCTCCGCGATATACTTGTTGCAGATAGACCTAATTAATAGGGCATGTCACATTTGTGGCTACAAATTACCACTGGAGTTGTTCTACGATATTGTCCCTCGCAGCTTTCTTCTAGCTTTCATTATCCTTGTGATTTCGCAGCTGTAATACAGCACCAGAAGAAAGTCGGTGCCCTTGTCTTATACCATGATTTGTGGTCTCTTCTGTTTATTCCGTGAAAAATGTTAGAAGGACCAATAGTGTAATCGTGTGGTACATTTTTAGCGTTAAGTAGTTCATTTCAACTTGTCATTGTTCTGAATAAAGGGTCATGTTCAAAACTATCAGTACATTGACCTAGTGCCTGCATGTGCGAATATCTGTCACAATTGTTGCTTCATTGCAGCTTTATTAACTTGGGTTAGTGCCTGCAAAATATGGTGATAATCAACGAACCTCTTAAAACTGCATACTTGCCATTGGGTTATACAACGGTCTATGTAATAATAGTAGTATAATAATTATAGCATCCACTGAAAAAACTTAAAATATTACGTTCCATTAACATCACACTCGCAAGTTATCACAATATCAATACCACATCGCCAAGAGTTATTAGGGTATAAGTGGCCAGAATGACCACTCGCTCCAGAGTGGCTATGTCATTTCCAAGAAATATTTGCAAGTTGACTTCTCGACACTTCTTTCCTAAACGTTTTCCAACAATAACAGCTCTGAAGCTCTTAATTCGCATTACTAATCTTCTGCGTCACTAAGTTTTAGGGCCTTCAAAACTAAAAGAAGTTGTTTTTTTACGGAATGTTATTATCTCTTTCCGTTATCTCACCGCGTTGTCCATTCTGCTGGATAGCAAGCAAGAGCACAATAATGCTTGGGACACTTTCATAAAATTTGCATGTAAAATGAGCTGCCAATATGAGTAGGATTTTGTCATAAAGTCTTCCAACTAAGTTGAAAATTGCTGCAACATGTTTTTAATCAATACGGCAACCTGCCAATGTTGTGGCATATAATCACTAATATACACCGAACTCAGGCAACGGCATTAAAACAGTTTCGTCGCACCTGGCGGCCTCTGGCACGTTGTGCATTCAGCAAAAAACTACTCTTGGAGAACTTCTTGTCTAACTTGTTTATGAGGTGATTGTATACTTTTTGCTGGCCGTGGTTGTTTGAGTTCCAATGTTTTGTAAAAGCTAAATTATTCCGATGAAGCGCTTGCACTCGCGCACAAGCTGCGCCAAGCCAGGACGCAGTCTACAAGCTTGAACTCGTTTTATATGCTAGTCAAAACGTTTCTGTCTACACACCGATAGTGATAGAAAGAGAGCCCGCATAGCAGAGATCCTTCGAAAAACTGGATTCTCAATAGGAACGCGTAGGTTTGTTCTGCTGCCTTCATTGAAGGCAATGTAAAGCACAGTGCAGAATATATTGCAAAAAAGGCGATACTCAGACCTTAGACTAGCACCGGGAACATGCATCGGTCACTGTCGTCTTTCACCCTGGCAGCGAGTGTGCTTATGCCTCAAATGGGTAGCGAAACCTGAAAGCTGACACTGTAAATCAATCTCAAAGGTGTATCACGTATATTTCGAGCGACATCAACGATGTATACTGTTCGAAACAACATGCGACACAAAAAAGCCGCGCTCAACATGAATCACCACACATGGTATACGTAGCGCTTTGTACGTTTTGTTGCCGTTGCATCTGAGTTTTTGAAAGCAATGACGGCGAGTAGGCTCTCATCTCTGCAAGCAAATAACTGATCCCCTGTCTTCCTGCCGCGAATAAACAACGCCGGTTTATTCTAGGTAATTTATATATTAGTGTAAACATGGAGGTTAGGTTTAAGTCAGCTCACCTTGCACGTTAGATTCATGAATAGCTTACTTGCCAGTAAATCATAAAAAAGTCACAGTATCGCCGAAATAGGAAAGCATTAAATGCGATATCAACATATTCAAATGTCTTACGAAACAAGCCTAACATTTTTAGCTGCAATAATAAGTGTAATAATTATACTTGCGAAGGAACCAAGCTTCCTGCGGCGCTAACAGTCAGAATGTTAACGTGTGTATTTGAATTGAAATGAAATTCTAACAGGCATATATGAATCAAGCGAGATAGACTGATCGTAACATAAGTGTATTTCCGCTGTCACATATCACGCATGATATTTCTAAAACAGCTGTTCGCTGCCTTTTGCGAATTTCTACGTTGTCAAATAGTCCCAATACGGTCACTGCATTTGTTCACAGCTGTACTAATTGATATTTTTGCGTGGTTTCGAAATATTTCTCTTCTGTGTGAGGCAAAACGAAGCACAGTTTCATTTTGATTGGTGCTCCTGCATGTCCAGCTTAATTATTGTTTCTTTTTTTTAACAAAGGTAATATATCAATGAAGTGTCAGACTGTACGAATAGATCAGAAGAATGCTATGTATTTTAGAAAAAAAAGAGGCAGTGGAGTTCGCCTTACTCTTTGAGACGCCGTCTTCGCATTGCCGTTTGTGAGAATGATAGGCTCAAATCGATGATCATGTGACCATGCCTGCAGACGTGGGTGGCAGTGGCTCCCACACGTGGTCCGCCTGGTGATCACTCAATGCGCAGCTATTCCGAAACGCCCCTGCAAAAGGGTGTTCTACTGCAAGATACAAAAAATACATGACACGTGGTGCGAGCATAGTTGTCATCGGTTAATATTTGTGAAATCCCGCAGAAGAATAAAGAAGACCACCATAGGCCTAATAAATTACACAGCAGCTCTCGGTCGGCTACAATAAAGCTCAAGCACTTCGTGTCAGCTACGTCTCTCCACAGGTATTGTTACAAAAAGACGCATTTGTTTTGGCGATCAAAATATCAACGCGTACGTGTTTTTATTGCGACGATTTTGTGTCGAATAACGATGTTACAAGAACGAACATTTCCACACAACAATTTTCACGTCTAATATAACTTGGAACCGTTGAATTTCATCATAATTAGTCGAGCTGAGCAAAATTGATATCAAGCCACCTAAAAAGTCAGATTTGGATAAAACATTATGTTGTCACGTTTCGCCAAACACCAGCAAACCATTTTAAAGTGTTGTTAAATAGTAATTTATTTGGTTTTAGGCGTACTTGGCTCGCGTGATCCCACACACCGTGCAAATCGATGTTATGCGAAGGAGTCGGGGAGGAAGCATAAAGAGCATTTATTGGCGCCTAGCTAAATCAAAAGATTGATGTAATAAAAACACGTTCGCTAAAGCATGTTTGTGATGCATGTATGTATCGACATTCTTGGATAAATGAAAAGCATGTTGCGGTATAGACAATATATGACCTGGATTACACTTCTCTCACATGTGATGCCGTAGAATTTTAGCAGTACATCACAATGGATTAACGACCGCGGTGCACAAGGAAGACCATAGTCCTATTTTATAGTTAAGGACCTGACAGCGCAGCGTTGTTCTCTTGCTTATACAAATGGTGATGTGATGAATGTTCCTCACGTCCTCACGTCACTCCATAAAAATTTATGTATATAACTAATAATTCAAATGAAAGTGGCACTAAAATGCGCGTCCAGTGACCATATATTTGTTTTCGCAATGAAAAAATGCAACGCATTCATTTGGTTTCATACCTATAAAGTAAATAAAGATATGACGGTGATTGAACATTTACTACTATGATAATTGGCGCAGGCGTTAGTTACACTCCAATAGGTAGGGCGTTATTATTTTCGCAACCTGTTTTTTGCGAATGTAATTTCACAATGATTAGTTTTGTTTTGCGTAAGCCACGTTTCGAATGGTCTCCATAAGAAATAAAATTGTTATGAGTGCAGTTTTATTGAGCGCAATTTAAGAATTGAGAATTCACCATGACATGACGCTTCATTGAAGGCATATCGTTATTCTGTTTAGCGCACAGTTTTGATATCCACCACACAGCGGATGTGATAATGAGCTCTCTGCTTGCAACCAAAGTAGTTTACAATGAGTGCACCCATTTTAGAAGTGGAGCATTTTATGGTTGAGCTAAATTCATTGTTCGGCGTGATCATCCTTACTTCCCATGTACGAAGCCGCGATGAGCACCTCTGTCAACGGCAGCGCCAGTATAACGTTAGCGCCTGCTGTTTCACATCTACAAATGGTTCTCTTTAGCGAGAGAGGTCGGTAAGTTTATTGATGGATTGATTAATGGATTGATTCATATGTGGGGTGTAACGTCTCAAAGCAACTATAAGATTATTAGAAACACAGTAGTGGAGGGCTCCAGAAATTTCGACCACCTGGGGTTCTTTAACGTGCACACAAATCTGAGCACATGGGCCCACAGCGTTTCGGCCTCCATCGAAAATGCAACCACCACAGTCGAGATTTTATCCGGCGCCCAGCGGGCAGCCGAGTACCTTTGCCACTAAACAACTGCGGCTGACCATGATGTAAGCTTAAGTCGTCTTTCTCCACCGTTCAGAGGCAGCACTATAAGAATAGGCCCCTGTAAGTATAGAATACCGCAAACGTCAGACAGGTTGAATAACTAACGCGTCTGTTATTTCAAGAAATAGGATATTTGCTAGCCACCGTTAGAGAAAAACCTGTCCATGTGTGGTGATTGCACTTGACCCTAGAGCACTCGTAGTTGACGCTGGATGAACATGAAATTTAAATAGAGAAATATGACTATTAATAGAAATATAAATGACAAACCTCACGGTCCTTACGCGTGTTTTCCTAGAGATCTTGATAGTGTTTACACGCTGTCGGTTTCCGGTGCTGGCTTTATTTTAGCAGAGCTGTCAGGGGAAGCGGCGCTGGAAGCATAGCTGAGGGCAGCCGGTCTACATTAAGTATTATGTAAGTGTATATGTCTGTCGTAATAATTATGGCAACATTGGTGTTTTTTTTTGTAAATACTCAGGTTTTGCGTGCGATCAAAACATGTCCCCAGAGGAGCAGACATGGCTGTTGCAGGCGCTGGAAAAGCTGAGACTCAACATCAGTGGGGCTTCGAATGTGGCGGCAGAGACTATAAAATTTTCTGCCGTGGATTTGAACGCGGTAGACATCCTGCGGTCGTCAAAGAAATGTGAGTACCGCACCCTGCACATTTCCTTTCAATACATCATTCTTGATGGCCATGTAGTGCAAAACAACTATGGGCATTGTGCGAAAATGTTAACATCATGCTGCACGTTCACCTCCGAACACGATACAGTTACATACGCCTTTCACTGCTGCATATTGTGTCAAAGCTTTCAGCGGTCATCGTGAAAGGTATCGCAGAAGTAATATCTGTTTCTGGCACAGTTTTTTTAAATACGTCTCCTCAAACACTTCGCTCTACGTACGAAAGTGTTTTTTTCTCATAATATAAAGTACTATCGGCTACAACATAGCACAACATTCACTTTTTCAACTATGGGCTTTGCTATTTGATACTACAAGTGTACATATCAAAACTTTCTTGGTGGTAATACAATAAAAGAGGTGAAGTATTTGCCGGTTATTGGCGTGATATTTGCAGCTGACCTCTTGGCCTGGTCAGTGTAGCATTTCACAGTGCATTGTGAATCGCGAAATTTCCAGGCATTAGTGCAGACATGCGAAAACAATATAATGTACACTTATACACACATATATATGAGGAATAGGAACGTTGCGGTACGATGTGACAAAATAAGGTATGTGTGGCGAATGGCTGCAGCAGCGCCACAAACTGGAACACCACCACTACTTGTTTCGTGGTCCTAATCATTGCACCACATCTTTTTTTTTTCTTCAAATTCGTCAGGCCACGTTTTACATTGTAAGTGAACATAATACAAAGTGCATTTATGCATCAAAGTGCAAGACTTGATATTTTGATAACGCTGCAAAATTGCACTGACGCTCTGACGTTCTGATTTTGTGACAGGTACAGTTTTAAATTCAGGTGTCGTAAAGGATACTGTCTTCAACATATGAATGCTCGTAAAAATAGTTATTTATGTGCAGCCTAAAGTTCGAAAGTCACTTAGTGACGCATACGAATGCTCGCACAGTGTCCGCGTTTTGTTTCTAATCTCTTTTTTGCGTCCACATTAAGGAGGAACCGTGCAACAGCTAATTTCTGGGTGTTGTTTGGATTCATGTTCCTCGAAAATAGTTCACTGAATACATATATATGCACACAAACAACAGCATAAATGTCTAATCTAAGATGCAGCTACGCCATAGATGCGACAGCAGATGATGGCGGGACCTAGACAGTGATGCCATCGGGCAGTTTTGGCAACCAAGTTAACTGACTTAGGGCAGATGGCTTTTCTCAAGATTTGCGCTCAGTCATGCGGATCCACTTCTTAATCATTCGAAGCAGGTAATAATTGCGAAAAACACAAGTCAGGACAAACTAAGCCAAACAGTTTGTCATACCTTATGCGCACAAAGTTTTGCAGTGGTTAAAAGAATCCTTTAAAAACAAGGTGACGGTTTCTTTTCACGGCAAAAAACAAGCTAGGTTTGCTTCGCAAATAATGCAATTTAATGCAAAAGGGCATTATAAGCGAGCTTATTCTGACTGTTCCTACTTTCTTTATACATGTTCTATGACAGCGAGTTTCCTGTCGTCTTTGACGCCTACTCTACGTCGAAAGGCAAACAGCTTGGAAGCTAAATTTGCATAAAAAATGAATTATTAGCAGATACTCTGCTATATTTGAAAGATATTCCAGTAGAATTTCACTGCGATATCGCGATAGAAATTGCATGGCAGCACGCAGGAAACACGGCTAACTCAATTACTTTACGTGGTAGCTTCGCGTGACGAAGATGTGATGAACATTAAATGAAGGCGTGTCACTGCAGCATCTTGTCGTGGGAACGGCATGAACACAAGACCAGTTGATATACTTGTGACCGTGACTGACCAATTATAAGAATTCTAAAATAAGCTCCTTGCGGAAGCAGTTGTGGACTAAAGGAAAACATTATCATTTTCGGGTATCAAAAACGTTTCCCTATACAGCGCTTAATCTAGAATTGTGTCACGCTGTACCTATTCATTGCACGGAAATGTTCGGTATAGGTAAAATCACCTGTGTGCTTTTCTGTATGCCATGAATGAGCGCTTATAATGCACACGCTTCTCTATTACATCACGTATGCATACTTCTGCTATGGGCTCAGTGTGCGGACTTCTGGAGCAAGGCGTGCTGGCTGTACTGGCACCACTGCAACGAGAAACGTCTTCTCTAGTACGCACCGCTTGCTTCCGCACAGGATAACACTTCTATTCTCACCGTGATGATGACACGCAATGGCGAATCGCTCCCGACTCGGTGTCAATCACGCTCTCACCATCTCCTGTGGAACTCAGCAGGGCCCTTCAGGATCTTGTTGAAGCTCAGCGATGGACCCACTTCACCCTAATCTACGAAAGACCAGAAGGTAACGTGCGAAAGTTGCTTCACTTAGACTTTGATCAAAGTGTACGATTGGTCCAGGTTGTGACACGTGATCGGAGTATACTACGCGGTAAAAACACGGACGGAAGAAAGACAAGGACAAGCGCACACTTTGAAGCAACTTAAAGATACATTTCAACTGGTGTCATAGTAATATTGAGACATCTCTAATAATACTAGAACATTAGTATGATAATATATAATACAATAGTTACCTAGGATTAGCAGGACTGTAGCAGAATAGTTGGTTACTAAAAGTGCGTGAAACTTAGGCAACAATAGCAGAACATTAGTAGGCTAGGAAAAAGTGTGTGGTTACTAAATTTAGGTACACTAGCAGCATAAATAGTAGAACACTACTACTATATACCAATAGTTATCATAGATACATTGGGCTATAGCACAATATTGTGGTTACTAAAAGTAGATAAATATATACTTTATGTTAAAAAATAGGTACCACAAGAAGAGATGGGGAAGATAGTGAATGAACGAAGGAATGAATGAAGTTATTTAAAACGAAGTCCCGCGTTTTCATTTCGGTGAGGCACGGGTAAGAAGGCATCGGGTTGACTGAGGTTACGGCTCGAATACAAATTATTTCATGCAGTGAAAAATGCTACCATTCTTTGAGAGATGCTGAAGACCCTTTAAAATCACCTACAGATTAAGGATGTGCCGAATGAAAGCAAACTTAGCGTGAATAAAGTAATGCGAACAAATACAAGGCGCAGTGTGTGTGACTATTTTGTATATTCAAGCTAAACAAGTCAAGTCACTTACGTGATATCAGCTGATATTTCTGCGCTTTGTTTCACTTCCATTCGCTCAATAGTATGCATAATGGGCAAAACGTACAAATAATGTCCTCTATGCTTTGCTTAGCTTCGTAGTCCGTTGGTTTTATTAGCCTTTGTCTAACATACGATGAGATGAGCCCTCAATCAAGCCTCTTTTTCGTCCTTTATTGTTGAGTACTGTAAATGAAAAGTAGTAAACGATGTCAAATTGGCATATTAGAAACTAGGCAATGAATGTATCGTCCGTTCAAGTTCCAAGCACTTATGCAGTAAGCACGTAAGCGTGTTCTTCGCTTGTCGAAGAGCATGGAGCCGAACATATTTGCTTACGGAGCAGCACTTTTCACAAAAGCACATCACGTTAGATACCTCACAATAAAGCAATCTTAGGCTTTTCAAGTAAACAAAAGTGACTGCGTGATATCATTGGCAAAGGAGTTATTTAGTCAAGCCCTAATTTCATTGAAGATGACAGCGATAGGATGACATTAGATATTAGATGAGCCCAGGTTCAGACACGAGAAATTGCGGAGTGAACAGGGTGTGTATTAAGCATATGTTTTCTGTGTGTTACAAGATGTGACGAACGTGAGGGAATGCTTCATTGAGGCGATTAAGACGAAGAATGTATTAGCTCTCGCGCTGTTGTTGTTCATGTGCTGCCATCACGGCTGAAGGACACCCTATGGACACTTGCATTCAGACTTGCATTCAGAAAACTTCCAATCGGACAGACGAAGGAATCAACTGGCGTAATCAATGACGCGATTGTGTCCTCGTTGCCACTGGGCGAGAATTGCACCAACGCCATATCCGCTGGCGTCGGTGCGAATTTCAGCCAGTGCTGATGGGACGAAATGGGCTAAAATGGGTGGGGAGTTGAGCAAAGCAGTAAGTTTGCAAAATGCTTCAGCTTTTTGGGGACCCAAAAAGAACGGCATATCCTTCCTCAGCAGTTCTGTCTAAAGGCGAGCGATGTTAGCGAAGTTCTTGACAAAACGTCGAAAGCAAGAAGACACTCCGACAAAGCTGCGTACATCTTTCGTGGAACGTGGTACGGGAAAATCTTTGAGGACCCGAATTTGTCAGAATCAGGTTGGGTGCCTTGAGTACTGAAAAAGTGGTCGAGCACAATGATTTCTCGGTGGACAAATGGCGCTTTGAAGAGCTGAGCTGGAACCCTGCGCTGCTCAAAACTTCAAGAACAGCTGACAGGCGGTTAAGGTGGCTTTCAGAAGTCGTTGAGAATAAGATGACGTCTTTAAGGTAACAAAGGTACGTGGACCATTTGTACCAACGAAGCAGAGAGTCCATCAACCTTTCAAACGTAGCTGGAGCATCCCGTAAACCAAATAGCATTACCTTAAACTAAAAAACTCCGTCCAGCGTCACAAATGATGTTTTTCCAGGTCTTGGTCATTGACAGAAATCTAGCAGTATCCCGACCTCAAGTCGATAGAGAAGTAGGCGACCCTGTAGGCAGTCGAGGGCACCTTCAATCATTGGCAATAGGCAGCCGTCTTTTCGCGTGACCTCGTTTAAGTGACGGTAGTCAACGCAGAGTGCCAGCTGTCATACTTCTTTTTTACAAGCCCGACTGGTAGTGACCATGGTCTACAGGACGGCTCAATGACATCTTTCGTGGGTATTTTGTCAACTTCATGCGGTATTATCTGCCTTTCGGCATGAGACACGTAATAAGGCGTCATAGGATTGGTATGGAGTCACCAGCGTTAATGTTGCGAAGGACCACCTACGTCTCACTTAAAGAGCGGTCGTCAAAGTCGCACATGTCCCGGAAGGATTTCAAGATACGCCGTTATCAGCTCTCTGTGCTAAAGCGAGGTCAGATGCGATGATCTTGCCAATGTGGTCATCAGCTAAGCTCTGTGAGAAAGATGGGACAGGCGAAAATGGAGTGTCGGAAGTTAATGCAAAAGCAGTATTTCCGGTGAGAAGGACACGTTGGCTAGAGCATGCCCGGGATAACTTTCCCACACCAGGTGAAGTTCAGTACAGATAGAGATATTCGATTCATCGCAACCGTTAGAACCACGCGAAGACAGCAACATTTCGAGCCATCAAAACGTCAATGATTGCAGCCAACACGTAGTTGACGTCGGGAATAGGAGGGCTCGAGCTCAAGGTCAATACGTAACCACTTGAGGCGCAAGGCAATCGTACTTAAACGAACACAAACGTGGTTGAGGTTGCTACTGGAGCGTCCTTGATAACATAGCAGATCGAGCTCAAAATCGCTTCTAACAGTCAATAAGAGCAGATTGGGTGGATAAAAAAATCGCATCATATCCACGGAGTAAATGATGATGAGTGGGGCGAAGCGTCCTTCAGCTCGTCCGAGCTACCGTCTGTCCGTCGTTCTGCTTCTGTCCATTCGTGCGTCCATCCATGCGTCCGTCCATGAGTCCGTCCATTCGTCTGTCTGTCCGTGCGTGCGTCCATCCGTCCGTACGTCCATTCACCTATCGTCATCTGCTAGTCTGTCTGTCCGTCCGTCCATGCGTCCGTTCATGCATCCATCCTAGGGAACACTTCAAGTACCACCTTCTCCCATCTCGCAACCCTTGTGGTGCATAACCGCTCTAGAGCGCGTATAGTGCTATTAGGTGGCTACATACATACATACTAATACATACATACATACATACATACATACACTACATACATACATACCACTACATACATACATACATACATACACTACATACTGTAACGAGGGCAGTGGGCATGGAGCTAGAGTATAGACAGGAAGAAGACTTGTGATCGCTGTGACACATACCATACATACATAAATTACATACATGCATACATTACATACATACATACATACATACATACATACATACATACATCACATACATACATACATACATACATACATACATAATACCATACATACGGAGGAGGAGGAGCGACAGACTTAAGCCATAAGAGCTTCGACCCTAAAAGTTTATTCCGAGGATGAGGTCGTGGCAGCACTTTTCGAGCACGGTAAATAGTACAGTGGTGACGCGGTCAGAAAATCTAATACGAGCAGAGCACATCCCCACCACGGTAAAAGTTTCACCGTCGGCAACCTGGATGAGTGGCATCATGAGCGGCGTTAAAACTTTTTTTTAGGCGGCGGTGGAGCTCCGAATTCATCACTGATATATGGGCGCCTGTGTCCACAAGAGCAACAACAAGAGCATCTTCCGCTCTAACGTCTATAAGGTTGCGTCTAGTCTGCAGTTTGGTCACAGGATTTAGCGGGCGGATCGTCGATGCAGGATCACCTTCGGGAGCTGCATCGTCTAGTTTTCCCAAGACTGGCGGGAAGTCGGCGATGCATGAGGGCAGAACTGGGGCGCGCGAGACAAAAGGCGACGAGATAGTGGTGAGAGGGGCCGGTCGCCATACGGTGAGGCTGACTGACGACAAGGCATGGGAGAAGCGTCATCACTGGTGGTCTGAGGTAACTCATGGCGAGGTTGGAATTCACCATTCGTTGCCTATGGGTGATAAACCGATAATATTCCTGACGCCAATACCACCTGCTGTTACAATATCGGCCCACGTGACCAATACGACGACAGTGAAAACAAATGGGCCGGTCGTCAGCCGTCTGCCATACGGTGGGACTGCGAAGAAGCGTCGGCCTTTTGCGGACGAAAGTGGTGGCCCACGGTCAATCGGTCTTGAGGAACGATGGTGCACACAGAGACTAGGCCAATTGTCGAGAGCTCTTGAACTACAATGGCATGCACTAGTGGTACCACTTGCGAGCCGGCATCACAGGAATGAGAACTAGTGGAAGCAGGAAAGGTACCTTTGAGTTCACGTCAACCTATCTTGCCACGTGCTCCGCAATCAATGGGTGCCTGTGACAGATGGCCTCTTCGCAAGACGACGTTTCTGCCGTGTGAGGAAGTCGGGGAGAATCGATAGAAAATGCGTCGGCTTTCGGCGGTTTCGAAACACTGGAACACACGGACGACGTTATCTAGCGTGTCACAGCCCTTGTAGATCAAGAGTTTGAATGCATCGTCCGATATTTCTTTCATTATATGCACCACTTTTTCAGATTCCTCCATGCTGTCGTCCGCTTGACGGCAAAAGGCGAGGAGGTCCTGTAGTTAAGACAAGTAGGATTACATTGACGTTTGTGCACGAGAGGCCAGCTTTTTCTCGCCCATTATCTTCTGACCAGTTGATTTGCCAAACGAGGCACACATCTTCTCTGCACGAATCCCAGCTACAGATTTCTGCCTCGTGATTTTCGAACCGCACTTTGGCTGTCCCTTTCAGGTTAAACAGGATGTTCACTAACATAAACGTTTTCATTCCAGCGCTAACTATTTCTGGTACGTTCGTACATGGGCAATCACTCTTCGATATCAACTTTGTACCATTGAACGTACCGGTCTTTCAGTTGTGGTAGGACAATTGTTGTCGTTGCGGTTTCCACTCCAGGGGCCGACCTTTCTGCCATCGTGTGTTGCATGAAACGTCGTCCGAGACGGAGTTCCGTTATGCCGTGTCGCTGCCCAGCACCTCCAGCAAAATATCACGGCATTGAGTATACCTGAAATAAAGACAGAAGGGAAAAATGTATTCATTCTGTCCACAGAGAGTCCTTCAGCTAAGACGGCAGCTCACGAACAACAACGCGAAAGCTATTACATTCTTTATCTTCATCGCCGGAATGAAGCATTCCCTCTTCTTCGTCACTGCTTGCAACAATATAATGCTCCTTCTTGCCTGTCTGGTTATAAATATGTTAAACTTCTCTACTACTACTACTACTACTACTACTACTACTATTACTACTGATACTACTATTACTGCAGCAAGTATTACTATACTACTCCAGAAACTACTACTTCTACTACAACTGCTACTATTAGTACTACTACTACTGGCTTTCTGTTGGTAATCCCGTATGTAATGTAAACCATGGTTAAGAAAACGGGGCCTACTTTACCCTCTTGGAAACTCTTTTCTAATGTAAGACGAAGTGAGAATCACTGACCCTGCTTTGTAATTACACCACCAAATATTGTTGTTCAACAAATTCGAAAGGAAACAATCGTAAAATAGGGCCAGATACAGCAAAATATTAAGAATTGCACTCAACTCAAACACACGACGAGAGCAAGGAAAAAAAGATGCAAATATTCTGCAAAGCAACAGTAGGTATTTATTTCAGAAAAGTCTTATTGAAGTCGTGAACTGAGTGAGGAGTTAGTCGGTAGTGGCAATTTTTCATCTGCTGATGCTATACTTCCCCATTGTCGGCAATAATTTCTTCATTTCGCCCCAGCGCTGGTTCGACTACGCGGGCTGCTCGACCAGCGATTGTCGTCTGACGCCAAGCTGGTACCGGTGTCCCTTCACATGCTAACAGCAGAAGACCCAAGACCCTTGCTTAGAGAAATAGCCAAGTCTGGAGATAGCAATCTTGTCCTGGACCTGACCGCGGAGAGACTTGCCGAGGTTCTAACTCTGGTAAGGGAACTTATGCGGCAGAAGCCACGTGACTTCAAAGAAAGTGACTCACAATTTCATAGAGTTAGCACAGACTCCACAGGAACAACTCAGTCGAAACAGCAGACCACAAGAAAACTGCAATTGCACTACCATTTTTATTGATGCATGTTCAATTATTTACAGATTAACTACAATCATTCGGTATTGAACGTCAGTAGTACTGGTAATGTGAATCAAACACGGACATTTCTTGCATGTTAGAAACGAGCAAACAATGCCTACATAATAATTTCAATGGTTTTCATAAATATTAAAGGTGACCTACGCACTTTATTCTCCTAAAGACTAAAGGGGCAGAATAGCACCGTTTCCGTGCATTTATTCTAAATGGCGCCACCATATCCGCTCAACTTGAAGATCGAATCCTATGGCGCATCTTCTGATGGGAGTTAGAATGCGTGGTCATCTGCGCTTTCTGTTGAGGCGCACTGACAACTATAGTTTGGTTAGTGCACAATAATGAGTTGCAATTACCAATGAATGTCATTGTGAATTCAGCACACGTCTCAGAAGATGGTAACGCTCATAGCATAACGTAAATGCGGCTATTGGGGTCCCCATGCGGTCAGAGATTTTAATGCCTGGGCCCTTTGGGCAGCTCTACCTTTGGACCCTCTACTAGTTCTATGAGTTCACTGAACAACATCTAAATTGCTTGCGCCTGGACGCTTTACTGCCTCTTTCCTCTTTGGCAGACACTGAAGTATCAAGACATGATGCTTGAGAAGAAAATATGCTGCATAATACATATTTACCGAGCTTCATCGATAGGCGCGTGAACCAACATTCCTTCCAGTGATCATTACATATGTTCAAGGAGAGTGCTATTATTTATGCTTATCATGCAGCTGTGAAACAACCGGAAGTGTGAGGCAGTTTCAAGAACAATGGAGGCTAAACTTCATTATTATTTAAAAAATTAGGTGAACATGTGCCCCGCGAAGAAAATAAGGCCAGAAGCTCGACCATTGTGGCAAGTTGATTAGCTGGTCATCCATATCTCATCGAAAAATCCAACTGCTAGACCACACCTATACGTCAGTTGCGTCGGGCCTAATGCCTGCCGGCTCGCTTATGTGGAACTATTTACGCGTTACTGTTCTACTACCTGACTGAACGTCCTTCACCTCAAATTATTAAAGCAATAACTTATTAAAACACGAAATTATTAAAGCAAGAACTTATTAAATATATAAATGTTCATAAGAACAGAAGTTAAAAGCAAAACAAGTGCACTTGTATGTGTACGGTGTATTTCAAAACACCATCTAACTTCGTTTTGTGTGCCTCACCGTATGATGGCCATTCTAACAAACGTGTTTAAATGTTTCTTGATGACGTAGCAGAACATCGACGTTGTAGCGAATCATTGTGTTGTAAGATTGCTGCAATGTTCGCCTGTTTGCTCATTCAAGTTAATTCTTTATTAGCGCAACAAAAGTGTGAACGCTGGCATGGAAGTATTAATAAATAAAATAGTTTTATGGATACGTACATATTTTAAGATAAATAAATATTACAAATTGTTTAAATGCCACAGTAAGCACGATTATAAACAAAGAATGCCATTGAAGTAGAGATTCTTGCTAGCAATATATTACATTGCAGATGCTGAAGAGCAGTACAGTAACCAGAAACTTCCGCACCGTGGAGCTATTTAAAGAAAGGCAGCTAAATGGTACAACCATTGTCTCCGTGTGAATAACTATCATCCAATTTCAATAACATCTTCTTGCTGTAAATTATTAAACATGTTATTACAATAGCCCTAAATTAGTTCACTGTCATTCATACTTTTGCTTGTGCTCAGGTCAATAAAGATAAAATCAATTTATTTTGTTTTGGACTTTACCAAAGCTTTCAATAAGATAACTCATGTCAAACTAATAGTTAGGCGAGGAAAATATAATATTCTTGAATTGTTTCTTTCTTGGATAGCTGAATGCCTAAAAAAATTTCGAGCAGTTCTTGGATATAGGTGGGCACCACTCGGCTTGTCGGTCAGTCACCTCTCGAGTACCGCAGGGAAATGTACTGGGTCATTTGTTGTTTCTTCTGTATGCGAAAGACTTTGTCTATGATGGTAAAACAAATGTTCAAGTAAGGCTATTTACGCCTATGATTGTGCACTGTTAAAAAAATTGTCCGCGTTAGTGACCAAGATGACGTAAACAAAAGTCTAAGTCAAATTTTCTAATCATGCTTAAATCGGGAACTTGCCTTGAATGCTAAAAAAAGGGTCGTTTACCAATTTTCCGAAAGAAATCTTCCCCGTACTATAATTATATGCCTGGCTCTTCTTCTCTTAAATTAGTCACCTATAAATATTTAGGTGTCACATTTTGCATGAACTTTTCCTGGAAATTTCATGTAGAAAATATATCTTTCTCCGCCTTCAGAAAACTATATTTTCTTAAATGGAAACTTAAACATGCTCCGGCCTCTGTTAATCTTTTTGCGCATTATTACTTAATTTGCCCGAAGCTCGAGTATGCCTGCATTGCTTGGGACACGTAGACACAATGTATCACAAAAAACTTTAAACGAGTCCCAAGGCAGGCTATCCAATTTGTTTACAATATGTTTTCTACTTTCAACTAAGCAACTGAACTGATACAGGCGAATGACATCCCCAATCTTGAATCACGTCAAAAAAAAAAAACACAGGGCGGCTTTACTTTCTGTCACATCTAGTTAGTAAAAATCTAACTGAACTGATACAGTCGAATGACATCCACAGTCTTGAATCACGTCAAAAAAAAAAACACAGCGGCTTCACTTTCTGACACTTCTACTTAGTGAAAATCTCGCTTTCGATCTGGCAGCATACTTGAGTCCACTATGGACGAGGTCTACTCACCGACGTCACCCATATGCTCTTACCCACTATTTCGCCCAAACTGACCGATTCAAATACTCTCTTTTTCTTCGGGCACCATAATTCTATAAATAAATAACACACTGTATCACACGAACACACTGGAACATTCAAATAACGCACTGTATCATTTCTTCTGCACACTTTTATTGCATGATGCGGGTTACATAAAAATGTATGCTAAGGGCTGTATAGTTGAGCTAACAAGATTGTTTTACTTTTTGAGTGTGTTTTGGCTAAACCGTATGGGCCTGATGTCCGCAGTGTGTAGTAAATAATAGATAAAAATGTACTCTTATACTTCAACAACATGTTCAAAACATTCTTAAAAATTGATCAAGTTTTTCATTGCTGATATTGTCAACTTACATGACCATTGTTTTTCATAGGAGTTTTTATAAGTTCTTTAATGAGATTTAGGTGTAGGGGGTTTTAAGCGTGAACGAAACAAAATTCATGAATTCGTTAGTCGTACGTGCATGCTGAATAAGTCAATACTTTTTTTAATTTTCACTTGCCGAGATTCACCGCTTGGGGGTCATATAGATCAGACGCGTCTCGTATGGGCTTCTGCTTTTCGTGCTTTTCAACCCAAAGCAAGGCCAGTGACGAACTCAAGAGTTTCACAGCCTCAACCACCAAGGCACGAGGAATCGGCGAACACTAGCTTCTTTTGGGTGAGTGCATCCTGTCTCAAGATACAAGACTCAATTCCCGACAAGCGCACGTCCAGTTTATTAAGCCTAACGCCAAGTTCGTTCCTTAGCAAAGCTGCGTGGCGCGTGCACAACGCGCTCAGGCGCACCTGACGGCATGGCACGAGTGCTCGCGCTCGCAGTGGCGAAAAGCTTTTAGAATGAGCCGAGACGCAGCCGCAGCAGACGAAATGCAAAGAAACCAGCAAGACGAAGAAAATGCAATGCAAACTGGCCGAGTGGAAGCAAACAAAACAACAGAAAATTCGTGGACCTATGACGCTGGCAGTGGGAGAGCAATTGCAACGGAAAGCGCTTGGATCACGAGAAATAAGGGAGACTAGAAGGCTGCTGCCAGTCCAAGGACACTGGCCAACCAACCCACAGAGCAGCCATCTATCACAGAGCAGACGCTGAAGTCATCACCAACGCAGGCCCAAGATGCAACCTCTGCCGCTCTATGACTTTAACATTGTCTACCGCCCGCAAGCAGGTCTTGACCTCGCCAAATGGAACACCGTCGCTTTCACGCATGCCATCGGATCAGTGAGTGGACTATCGCAGCAAGACTTTAACGAGAAGGTACGCGTACAAGTCCAGAGAATGGAAAACCGAATCAACGCAAGCACCACCGCCAAAAAAGACTCCAAGAAGCTGGTAAGCATCCAGAAAATACAGCTTGGAGGAAATTTCTACACTGTGAATGACAAAATTAGAACACCGGACGATGTCTCCAGAGGCGTCCTCAGTGGCTTGATACCCGGCACGAGCACCACAGAACTCATGGCTGGTATTCGCGCACCGGCAAGATACACAGTTCCTCACGCCCGAATGCTAGGCCATTCGACTGCGGCAGTCGTCTTCTTTGAAGTACCGCACGTTCCCTACTACATAATTTTCCAGAGCGTGGACTTCCGCTGCAGACCATATCGTAAGTCAGTGCAGTATTGCCGAGCTTGTGGCAATACGGGTCACCGCTAAGACATCTGTCTGAAACCTATCCCAGATTTCAGCTATAAATGCGGCAAGGCCGGACAAATGCAGGGACATGATTGTGCACCCATCTGCAAGATCTGCGGAGAAGGACACGAAACAGCAAGTAAGGAACGCAAAAGAAGATTAAAGCCATGTCCACCGCCATACAACGTAAGACAACAGCGCCTCAGCAGGCTTCTAGAAATAGACAACAACTGGAACGTCTGCGGGAAAGAGTTCCCTAAGGTTAACATATCGGCCGCTACCTTTAAAAATGACAATGAGGGCCGCGTCTCTATGCGCAGCAGATCCAAGTCAATATTGCGTTCGAGTTCGCGTTCCCGCTTTCGCACGCGTTCCGTCTTTATGCGCAGCAGATCCAAATCAATACTGCGTTCCAGTTCACGCTCCCGCTCTCGCACGCGCTCGCGTTCTGTTAAACGTGTGAGCTACGCTACCATGGCAAGTGGATCTAACGACAGCAGCAGCTTAACCTCCTCGAAGTCGGACACCTCATCTATACAGGTTCGCGAAGATAAACTAAAAAACCAGGAAAAAAAGCTCCAGAATCAGCACAGCCAACGGCAAAGCCAACAAAGCCTCATAAATAAACTGCTTCAGAGTCAAAAACGATTACAAGAGCTCATTGACAAACTACTCGAAAAGGCACGCATCAGCAGAGACATTCGGACAATGCAGAATAACAATATCAAGAACAAGCAAACTCAAGCACAGAGCCGGCAACGACGCTGACCAAAGTAGGCGTCCAAGCCCTAGTGAACGCAAGGTGCAGGATATTAGAAGAATCTTTCATGAATAACATGCACGCCACGATGGAAAAGATTGTCCAGGCAGCACTAGAAAAAACAGCCTCAACGTTTGAACACAAGATCACTACGCTTAATGCCAAAATTAGTGGGATTGCTGCGCAAGTCAACAATTTCACCACCCACGTGAAGAAAACTTAATTAACCATGGCACAGTTCGACAGCTTGAACAACCCACACCAAATGACTCGGAAGAAGCCACGAGCGGACAGTCACAATGCTTCTCGCTCAGTCTCGCCGAGTCGCGATCGCAGGCGTGACATCGAATCAATTGAAGATGGCAATCCCTAGCCATGAGTATAAGAACCAGCATTCAACTTTACGCATATGGCAATGGAACTGTCGGTCATACCGCCCTCGATACGCAAGCCTACAAGAATTCATTAAGCTTAACCAAACAGACATCATTGCACTTCAGAAAAACAACACGCAGAACGTAAGACAGCAAGGGTACACGACCTGCGCACAAACCCAAAGCACTGCCATACTTGTCAAGAAAGCACTTTCAACGCAAAAACACGAAATCGAGGACACTCAGATAGAACATACAGTAATAGAGATTCTGCCGGAACGAAAGACGCAGCAAAATCTTTTCATAACCAATATATACTGGCTCCCACGAGACCAACTACCAGACTTCGATCACTCCATACGATAAATCAGGAAACGCACGAATGGCCACTAGATCATAATATTGGGAGACTTTAACGCCTCTCACATGGTATAAAGCTATCATATCACCACGAGGAAGGGTTCTAGGGTGCAAGATACTGCTCAACATCGCAGACTAACTCTGTGGAACGACCCTCTCCAGAAGACGGGAATAGAGAACAGCGTCTCCTGAGCTACAAATCTTGATCTTACATTTACGGCGAACGTCACTGGGGCAGAGTGGAGTGTGCTACCGAAAACTTTAGGTAGTGATCATCACATCGCCCAGGTCTCCGTGGCGCAAACACTTAAACAAACCAAGACTGGAATAGCGCGGTTAACAGAATGGCAATCATTTAGGATTGACCTCGACGTTGGAACCACCATAGTCGACATTGAAGACTGCTTTAAGAATGTGCTCAAGATAGCCGAATGCTACACTAAGGACATACAGCTTGACGTCGATACACCCACCGTCGACGCACATCTCCTCCACCTTTGGGAGTCTAGAAGAGGACTTCTAAAACGGTGGAAGTGGCAAAAACTAAACAGAAAGTTACGGAAGCGCATTTTTCTCCTCACCGAGCAATTTCAAGATTATGCGAACCAATTGGCCAGGCAGAACTGGCACGCTTTCTGTGACAAGCTGCAGGAGACTCTGAGCACCAAGAAGACCTGGCATCTGCTACGCACACTTCTAGCCACGCAACCCTCCAAAGCAGCACAGAAGCAGCACCTTCAGAGGCTTATTCGAAGTTGCGCCGGTACAGAAGAACACCTCCTGAAAGAAATACTAAAGAAGCTCTGTGGTGATGCACCCACTCGGGCTTCAATTCACACTAAAGAATACGCTAGCACACCAAACACCGAACTCGAACGGCCCTTCAGCCAGCCTGAACTGCACACAGCCCTAACGAAGTTGACAAGAAATACCAGCGCCGGAATAAACAGGATTGTCAACAAGCACTTGCGCAACCTACCGCACCAGGCCACCACGGCTCTTCTCCGATATTACAACGACTGCTGGGGTAAAGGAGAGCCACCTAGGGTATGGAAGCACTCGGAAATGACCATGATCCCTAAGCCTAACAAACAAGATGGCATGGAGAACCTACGCCCAATTTCTTTCACCTCAAGCATGGGAAAGCTGTTCGAACACATGGTGCACGACCACTTAACCCAGTACCTGGAAGACAGTAGGCACCTACCGGACACCATGTTCGACTTCAGGCAGCATATTTCGACGCATGACGTGCTCTTACTACTCAAAAAAGGCCTCCTTGATCACCTCACCCATCGAAGAAAGTACTCCATATTCGGAGTCAACGTCAAGGCGGCCTTCTATAACGTCAGCCACGACGCGATCCTCAACAACCTCGGAGCGTTGGCTGCAGCATTAATACCTACACGTATGTTAGAAACTTTCTGACGGACCGTATGGCAACTGTGGGCAACATCCGCAGCAAAAGTTTCCAACTACTGAAAAAAGGCACGCCGCAGGGTTCGGTCATCTCGCCGTTACATTCCAATGTGGCTATGATGAATCTGCCGAAAATTCTCGACAAAATACCAGATTTACGGCACGCAGTCTATGCTGATGACATCATGCTCTCGACCAGAGCTTCGAACACTGGGAGACAAGAGACCTGCCTACAAACCTCCGTAGATACCATGGAACGGTATTCCGAAAACTGCGGTCTCTGCTGTGCCCGCGAGAAATCCGAGCAACTCGTCCTCAAAGCGAAGACCCCCTCTATACATCGAGCCCGACCCTAGCGTGATGCTGAAAGGGACCTTAATTTCAAAAGTCAAGACCCTGCGAGTACTTGGAGTTCACATCTACAAGGATGGATCGGGAGCTGCCACCCTACCGAGAATCCAATGGACACTATCACAACTCACGCACCTCGTCAAGAGGATCACGAATAAACGAAACGGACTCAAAGAGCACGACACGCTACGTATAATGCAAGCTCTGTTCACCAGCCGCATTACGTATGGCATGCGGTACTTGAATTTAAAAACCGCTGAAATTAAAAAAACTTAATATCTTGATAACAAAGTCCACTAAAGTAGCCCTGGAGCTTCCGCCAATCGTCTCTACCACATGTGTCCTAAAGATGGGCGTCCACAACACGTGGCAAGAGCTCATAGAAGCGCATAGGAACAGCCAGCTGTAGAGGCTCAAGCTGACGCCCACAGGGAGGTCGGTGCTCCGGTACCTCAACTATAGCGATACTTTCATCGCCGATGCAGACCGGAAAAAGCGCAATCCGCTGTACGTCAGAGAGTCGTTATCCATCGCACCTATTCCACGCAACACGCATCCTACTTTCCACAAACGTAGACGCAAGGCTAGGGCTAGCGCTATTCAACGAAAGTTCAAGGAAGACCCGGACGCCCGCTACACTGACGCGGCCAAGTATCCGCATAGAGACACGTACGCTGTCAGCGTTGTAGATTCTTAAGGCCGAGTATTAGCGTCGGCCACGGTCAACGCACTCAATTCAGACGCCGCAGAAGAATCGGAAATCGCTCTAGCAACCACATGTACAGACGCCGCGGTGTTTTTCACCGACTCGCAAGCCGCCTGCAGGAAATTCGCCAGGGGCCGTATCTCAGCCAATGCCATCAATATTTTGAAACGGCGAAGCACTTCACTCCCATGCATTTGTACATTATGGGTGCCAGGACACGAGGCTCTGCAGGGAAATGAAGCGGCCCACGTCGCTACCCGTGAGCACGTCAGCCGGGCTGCCCCCTGTCCACAAGACATTCGACTCGTCGTTAAAGAGGCGTAAGCTGTTCAAAACACCTACTCATCGTTACTTCAGCATTACAGGCTGGAGCGACGAGTATACCCTCCACCACACCCAAAATTGACAAAAGACGAAAGCGTTATACTGAGACGCCTGCAAAGCAGCACATACACACATGGGGCCCTAATGCACCGTCTCTACCCAACAAGATATAGCTCTATGTGCCCGCTTCGCAACGTACCGGACACCCTGGCACACTTGCTCCTTGCATGCCAGTGTATCGCCAGACGTATTTGCAACAACACACGACTGATAATGAAGCAGGACGGACGGATGACCTAACCGAAACGTGGGAGGCGGAGCTCGCTCTCGAGAACCTAGAAGACCAACAACTCGTCGCCAGAACCAAGAGCACAGTAAAAGCCAGGGGGTTCCTGGACTAAGGAGCCCTCCCACCTCAGGGTGACATCTGGCATAGCTCGGGGCAGTGTTTCAAAATAAACGTTTACTTCTCTGTCTCTCCTCACTTACCAAAAAAAAACTGTAGCATTCGAACTATACCCAGATGACTCGTGTAAACTATGTAGCATGAGACGCGCCTCCCTAGAGCATATGTTATGGGAATGCACACAGATACAGGACGCCAATGCAGTCTCCCCAGAACAGCTTGGGGCGCGGTGGAGAGCCGCGCTGATCAGCTCAGATCGGACAGATCAAATATGGGCCATCCAGCGAGCACGGGAGGCGGCTGAGAGACAGGGTCTCTCCACCGCCCCTGGTGTGGCTTAGGCCCACGCCTCAATCCGCTGGTTAGATAAAGTTTGCTCACTCACTCACTCACTCGCCTTTCAAGCGTCGTGATCTTAACTCTGTGCGACTACATTTCGAAGTTTATTGAAGCGACCACAATACACGTAATGCTTCTTTGTTTTCCAAAACTGTTACTTTCATTTTCAGGCGCAGAAATTAGGACTTGTCACCGAGTATCACAGTTACATTGTGACAACACTGGTGAGTTGTGAGCTCTTTTCCCATGATGACAAGTATACTTGCAACATAAATTTCACACCTAAGCTTTTGCGAAACATGTCGTGTGCCCTATCATTTGTAACACTTTTATTCAAGCGTACCATGCATTGCAGAAAATAGGAAAGGCTTAAAATGTGAGGGGTACATTATTTTTTTGCCAGAATCTTTCTTCTCGTATCCGATTGAAAGCCCTAACAGCGATCTGTAAGCAGATAATGATTTCGCAAACTCCCTCAAGCTACAAAATCTAAAAAAATCATGGCCTGTTCAAAACGAGCTTCTTGTTGTCTTTCAATGACACTAGTATTTCGCACTCTCAAGGTGATGGCCAAATAAGCAATAATTCTATACATATATTACAGGCCAATGCAATACCACTGCAGCATGCGAAAAGAAAAAAAGGATGTGGCTCACCTTCATTTTGTCTACTGAAATGCTGTATGCACTAAAACTAACTTGCATTTCCAAGGTACAGAAAATACACGTGTTTCATCGTTTTGGAGAATGTCTGCATGCTTTTATTCAATGTTTATTCAAAGCAGGACATGCATACCCTGGACCTCACACACTTCCGAAATTCGGGCACCAACCTGACCGGCTTCGAACTGCTGAACAGGGAATTGTGGGAGCAAGACATCAGCGTGGTACGTAATGCGTACGCTCGCAAAGGACTTTACCCTGTTTTCCTGGGCCAGAGACCTTCCAGCAATCCTGTGCGGGTGAGTCGACCACTGTTGGCTTGTACATTTATTAGCTTAGAGTGTTTGGAGCTTGAAAATACCACAATTTGCAGGGTTAAATCCGCTATACACACTGGCCTATCGGTGTTTGTCATCTACATGCCTTAACATGGTAAATAATACTTGCCCGCTAACAGTAAAGATGTGGTTGTGACAGAACCGAGTAGGAAAAACTTTGTTGTTACTTTAGGTTATAATATTGCTACATGCCTGTATATTGATGTTCTAGGGGGCGACGCGCGTGTGTGCCAGTCGAGGAAGACAAAGGGTGGTCTCAGATCGATCGCTGGTGAACAGGTCACGCCATTACCGCTCGTTTTGAATACATCTAATCCCCAGCCTCGTCGATATGGCGTCTCTACTTTTCTGTAATATATTTGGTGGAGGTGGAACGCTCCTGTCTTCACCACGAAGCATCGCAATGGCCACACCGCCATGGCTACCAATGACAACAGCCCGTGAGCGTCTCCGTCTGTAGCTCTAGCCACTACATAACTGACTATGCCCACCGCCCGTGATCCCGGTACATTCTCCGCACAACCTGGGCTTGACGTTGACTACTGGTTCCGTATGCACGAGCGTGTTAGCAATACACACTGATGGGACCCTACCATGATGCTCACCAACGTAATATTTTACTTGGAAGGCACCCCACGTGTCCGTTTCGACGCCCATCAGGCCGAGCTCACCAGCGGAGATACCTTCAAGGAGAAACTACGCGACATCTTTGGGGGCCCGTCCGGTTGCCAAATGGAAGCGCGAAAACAACTCGCCACTCGTGTGCAGTCCTCAACAGAGTCGTATGTACCGCACATACAGGACGGGCTCACGTTGTGCTGTAAAGTGGACGAGCAAATGACAAAGAGTGACAAGGTGGGCCACATACTCAAGGGCACCGCGGACGACGCCTTCAACTTGCTCGTCTACACCAACGATATGATATGAGATATGATTATCAAAGAATGCCGCCGCTTCGAAAAGGCCAAAAGCCACCGTGTTCTGCGTCAATTTACGTGGCTACCAAACACGGCTGTTACATCAACCTGCACCGATCTCGGTGCCGCACCGCCCATGCGAGAGAGCATGACACGAATAGTTTGACGGGAGCTTGAGGCGTCAAGTCCGTCAACGTTTCCTACACATCCGCTCGACCATTGCAGCACACAAACGCCTTCGGCGGTCTCCGTTATTCAAGCCGTCGTGAGGTAAGAAATTGCAAAGCTCGGTTTTCCTGAGGCCTGCTCTGTCTCCCGACCCACCTACAGACCAATGACAATAAATGAACCGCGCCATGACTCACATTTTTTTCCACGATCTCGCAATCCGAAGGAATGAAGAACTGCAGATGGCAAACTGATCTGCTTTCGCTGCCACCGAGTTGGCCATATCTCCCGCTACTGCTGCAGCACTAGGACGCCCTCAAATTAGAGACCATTTTCCTCTTATCGCCCATACGAGGACTCCCGTCGGTCTTCACTCAGTCGTGTGTACTCTTCTTCCGACGTCCTTAACAGCCGCTCTACCGCTCGTTCGCCGTCACCTCAACGCCGCCGTTCCCCATCACCCCAACCACGCCACTAATCGTCGCCGGTTAACTATGGATCCTCTCGGACGGAAAACTACACCATGCAGCTCCGGGAGGTAGTACTGCACCAATTGCAACTGATCCAAATCCTTCGTCGACGTTCCCACTAATACGAACTTGATTTACGTGTATGTGGACGGTATTTTTTTGACGGCGCTATTTGATAGCGGAGCTCAAGTGTCCATAATCAGTGCTCACCTGTGTCGCCAACTAAAAAAAAGTCATCACACCTGCAGCGACTAAAGCTCTTCGTGTAGCTGATGGTGGAACTGTGACCATCACTGGAATCAGTACCACTCGTGTTAGCATTGCCGGCCGCCATGTTCCCGTTTTATTTACGATGTTTGAAAATTGCCGTCACGACCTAATCTTCGGCATGGACTTCCTAATGACGCATTCTGCCCTGATTGATTCCGCCCCTGGTACTCTCTGCCTAGAACTTCCTCTTCTCCCGGTTTCTCACCCTAAACTTCCAAACAGCCTGTGCACCACTCACTTCTTCCGGATACCGCCTACAGCTCTCACATTCGTTGAACTGGCAACACCTTCTCCGTGCTCGACGGTGATTATATCGTGACGCCTATTACTGATGTTTTTCTGGCGCATAACATTACTGTCCCACACTCCGTCGTAACCATGGCCCCTAACCGAACATTATCAACCTGTTATGAATTTCGGTTTCATAAAAGAAGTGCTACCTCAAGGAATTTCGGTCACCACGCTAAGACCCTTAATTGACGACCACGTCCCCTGTTTCACGGCAGATGTATGTCCCCATCACCCACATCACTCGCAGAATGCCACGTGCTTCGATGCGACCTTACGCTGCATGATCACCCCGGACCTCAAACCTAAGAAGTCAGCCGCGCTATGCCGCCTTCTGGCTTCTTACCACGACATATTCGACATCGACAGCCGTCCACTCGGCCAGACTTCACTCGTCAAACACCGATATCACAGGTGATTTTCACCCCATTCATCGGCAACTATACCGGGTGTCTGCTGCCGAGCGTAAAGTAATTCAACAAGAAGTCCCCAAAATGCTAGCCAAAGGAAATATTGAACCCTCTTCGATCCCCTGGGCGTCCCCTGTTGTGCTCGTTAAAACTAAAGATGGCACGTGGCGCTTCTGCCTGGATTACCGCCATCTGAATAGAATCACGAAAGAGGACGTTTACCCTTTACCCGCATCGATGACGCTCTCGATTGTCTCCACGGGGTCCGATACTTTTCTTCAATAGGCTTACATTCCGGCTACTGCCAGATTGCTGTCGACGAAAAAGACCAAGAGAAGACGGCGTTTGTAACTCCAGACGGCCTATATCAGTTCAATGTTATGCCGCTTGGGCTATGCAACGCCTCAGCCACGTTCTATCACATGATGGACTCTCTGCTACAAGGGTTCTAATGGTCAACGTGGGTGTGTTATCTTGACAATGCCGTTGTATTTTCCCCAACATTTGAGACCCACCTTCAGCATTTGTCAGCTATTCTCGACATATTCCACACTGCAGGCCTTCAATTAAACTCGTCGAGGTGCCATTTCGGACGCCGGCAAATTGCAGTGTTGGGCCACCTTGTCGACGCCTCTAGTGTGCAGACAGACCTCGAGAAAATTTGTGCAGTCACCAGTTGTCCTGTACGGCAGTCAGCCAAAGACATCCGGAGTTTTGTGGAACTTTGTTCCTATTTTAGAAGGTTTGTGAATGATTTCGCAACCATCGCTCGACCCCTCAAAGAGCTTCTAAAGAAAGACGTCACATTTACGGGGGGTACGGACCAAGCTGCTGTGTTTTCTCAACTAATCACGCTACTGACGACTCCACCTATATTGGCTCACTTTGACCCATCTGCTCCGACAATAGTCCGAACCGCTGCTAGTGGTCCCGAAATCAGAGCCGTCTAAGCCTAACGCCAACGGGGACACGACCGAGTTGTCACCTACGCTAGCCGCCTCCTCACAGCTGCTGAGCGCAACCATTTCATTACAGAGCGTGAATGTCTTGCTCTTGTTTGGGCAATCTCAAAGTTCGGCCCATAAATATTTGACGCAAATTTCTCTGTGATAACTGACCATCATGCGCTGTTGGCCTACGCCACTCAAGGATCCTACTGGCCGGTTCGGGCGCTGGACTCTGCGACTGCAAGAGAATACCTATTTGGTGAGGTACAAGTCAGGACGGCTACATCAGGAGGCAGACTGCCTGTCCCGCTACTCGGTTGCTGAGTCGAGCACTACTCTTGACACCGACGCCGAGTCTTGCGTCTCTTTCCTTTCGGAAATCCCATGAATCGGCGACGAGCAGCACCATGATGCGTCCTTGCGTGCTATCATTGAGCGCTTCGAATCACCATCTTCCAATCAGTCCCATCACTCATTTGTGCTCCACGATGGCGTAATATACCACCAAAGTTTTGAGCCGGATGGACCAGTTCTGCCGCTTATTCTGAAACACCTTCTCTCGAAAGTTCTACATGAACTTCATGACCTTCCAACTGCTGGTTACCTTGGTGTGTCACACACTTACGACCGAATACGCCGACGCTTCTTTTGGCCAAGGCTTGCACGCTAAGTCAGAAGATACGTTGCGGCTTATGAGAAATGTCAGCGCCGCAAGACACCATCGACACTTCCCGCCGGACGCCTCCTAACACTTCACCTTCCGTCAGAACCGTTTTATAACGTTGGGGTGGACCTACGTGGCCCTTTGCCCTTGACTTTCTCGGGTAACGAGTGGATAGCCGAGGCCACCGACTACGCCACGCGTTATGCCATCACACGAGCTCTTCCAACAAGCTGCTCCACAGATGTCGCCGACTTCCTTCTCAAGGACAAGATTTTGCAACGCGGAGCCCTACGGCAGCTGCTTACAAACCGTGGCCGCACCTTTTTGTCGAAGGTCATAGCCGATATCTTGCAGTCCTGTAAAACAAGACACAAGCTGACTACGTCATACTACCCACAAACTAATGGACTCACTGAGCGTCTAAATAAACTCTTACAGACATGCTCGCTAAGTATGTTTCTACCAACCACACTGACTGGGATCTCGCATTGCTGTACGTCGCATTTGCCTACAATTCTTCGCGCCATGACACTGCCGGTTACTCTCCATTTTTTCTGCTGTTCGGCCGAGAAGCAATAATGCCTCTAGACACCGTCATACCGTCCCCTGGAGCACCAACCAGTGAATATGCTTTGGAAGCTGTCGCTCGGGCCGCTCATGCACGCGCAATCACCCGTACTCGTCTTCTGACCTCTCAAGAAAGGCAACGGCGTTTGTATGACCAACGACACCGCGACGTACACTTTCCGCCCGGTACTTTGTCCTGCTCTGGTCTTGGACCCGTCAAGTTGGCTTGTCAGAAAAACTGCTTACTCGCTACACAGGTCCATACCGAGTTTTTCAAGGGGTTACTCCTGTAACATATGAAATTGGTGCTGCCACCCCGTCGCCTTCATTTGCCCAACAGGCTACCGATATTGTACATGTTGCGTGCTTGAAGCCCTACAACTCTCCTTGTGACGTTGACATTTAGATGCGCCGAGACAGCGCTTGTGCCACCGGAGGTTATGCTACATACTTGTATATTCACATTTTAGGGGGCGACGCGCGTGTGCGCCGGACGAGGAAGACAAAGGGTTGTCTCTGCTCGATCACTGGTGAACTGGTCACGCCCTTACCGCTGGTTTTGAATAATCTAATCCCCGGCCTCGTCAATACGGCGTCTCTTCTTTTCCGTAACATTATTCACGAATAAATGGCACGAATCAGGTGATATGCAGAGTACAGTAATTATATATACAGAGGGCAAGCTTTTAGTGTAATGAATTCTTATAAGAATTTAGTCGTGCTAACCTCGTCATGTCGCTGTAAACCTAGATATTAGGTATGAAGTCAGCTCTGACGTAAATGATCGGGCCAAAATTACACTGATGCGACAGCAACTGCTGTTAGTGGACACTGAAACGTATACTTTCATTTTATGTGTCTACATTTCGCGCCTACAGCGCCTGCAGTTTCGTACACGCACGTTACTAAGCCCTTATTTCTGACATTTCAGTCCGCAAGGTTTGCATGCACAACGTGGTAACAATATAATAGGGAACGCTAGCCTGGTAAAATGAATATTGGTTTTTTCAGGCAAAATCATAATCGGAGTGGAATGAAGCAGTTGTAATGAAGAAGTAGTGGGTCAAGCATAGCTCGGCAAACAAATCGTCAGTGCTAAGCACGAAACGCTCAGGCCGGCCATTGACGCTGCTTTTGCTGGCTAGGCCTACGCTCCTACCTGGTCTAAAATAACAGTTGTGGCTGTCTCAGTTCCTTATTTTAATTGGTGAAGTTTGCTGGGCCTCCTCGAAATCCTGGAGTTGCGAAGCCGGACTTGACCTGCTGCTATGACCACTGTATCTGTCACAAGTCCTCCACCTATGGCTCCCCAGGCCATCGTGTGCTCCGGCGTGTTGCGTCAGCGGGACCCTCCCATAATCAGTGGCACTGACAATCACAAAGTCGACGTTTGGTTGGCTACCTATGAACTCGTGAGTGTCTTGAACAAATGAGATGAAGCCAAGTGACTGGCCACCGTCGGCATTTACCTCAGTGGCATTGCCAACTTGTGGCTTCAGAATCATGGAGCCGACGTTCCAACCTGGACAGCATTCAATACAAAGTTCAGCGAAGACTTCGATCGTCCTGCTGTCCGCAAACTTCGTGTGGAGCATCGCCTTTGGTCAAGATCTCAACTGCCTGGTGGAAATTTCACCAGTTACATAGAGAACGTCATTGGCTTCGGCAAACGCGTCGATGCGAACATGGTAGAGGTGAACCGCATCAAGCATATTTTCAGGGATATCGACGAGGACGCATTCAAGATTCTCATTGCGAAATGCCCGGCTACCGTCGCTCAAGTTAGTGAGCTCTGCCAAAGCTATGACGGGCTTCGCCGGCAACGTCTAGTCACCCGCCGTGCTGTCCCACATCAGAAACCGATGTCTGGCTCAACTCTCTCGAAAGATTCCGTCCCACTCTCGCAGATAAAAGATTTTGTGCGCGAAAAAGCTGCCCATCGATTCTCGCTCATCTGCGGCCTACTTGAGTGCAGTGCGCCGCCTAGCCCTACACTACGGACTATTATATGAGACCAAGTGTCTGAGGGCCATCCTCCACAGCTGGTGCCACCAGTCAATGCACCATTGACGTATGCCGAATCAGCAGCACGACCACGACCACAGACATCCCGAGCGCCGCCTCCACTGCCTGCTCCTGTTTATGCCGTCTAGCCGCCACGACCTCCAGTCAACTTAGTGCCTAATCCATGGCACACTGCTGGCAACCGACCAATCTGCTTTTCTTGTGGTGTAACCAGACACGTCGCAGGTCTCTGCCGCCGCTGTCGCCAACTCCACTCACGTGAAAACCCACGTCAGTATGAGTAAGACCACACGTTACCTACATTCCACACCCAGAATGGTAACCTCCTCGACCAAGTCTCCGACAAACTTTTGATCACCAATCTCCTTCTCCACGGCATCGCTTGCCCTCCTCGATGCGCCGACGCCCCCCTACAATCGAAGCGGAAAACTAAATGACGCAGTTCCCGAGGCAGGAACTGCGTCCTCGTCGCAAAGCACAAGCCCTCTTTGTTCGCCGCCGCAGAATGTAATTAATGCCGTTCTTGCAGGTGTACCTGTACTTGACCTTATTGATACTGGTGCCGCCATTTCCGTTGAAAAAGTTTTCGGTGCCGCCGAAAAAGTTTGCGGTTCGATTCGAAAAGTGACAACACCGTACTTGCGTTCGGGTCTTCGTACTGCCACTGCACAGCCTGTGCAGCCTGTGGCTACGTGTACCGCCAGACTAGTAATTCAAAGAGTGCCCTACACACTGCAGTTCGTAGTACTCCCGCACTGTTCTCACGACATCATTTAAGCCCTGATTTTTACTCCCATCACCAAGCCGTCATTGATTGCGCCTGTGCCGAGATCGTCTTTCGTCCCCTTGGTGACGCTCTACCTGTGGATAATCGCCCTTCCTACGCGAAGTTGGCCAATAGTGACTACACCCAGATCCCTCTGCGCACTACTATCTTCGCACCTGTGTCGTGTTCCACCGTCGTCGACGCTACCGCATTCTTCACGCCTTCCGCTGCTTTCGTTTATCGCCATCTATTACCGCTCCCTGCCGCTCTCCTTATTCTTCAAGGTGGTGTGACCGACGTGCCTGTGGGGAATCCGTTATCATTGACAAATACGCTGCTTTGGGGCGAATATATCGACTCAATCGAATCCTTCGAAACCATCGCTACACTTGACGTTCCTGCTGGATCGCCGGAAGTCAGCGCCCTCTCCTGTAGTTTCGTGAATGGCCCTTCCACTGCCGACATTTTAAACCATGCAATCGGCGAGGGCCTGAACCCACCACAGAGGTGTGAGCTTTTGAGCCTCCTTGACAAGTTTCGACCATCGTTTGACAGTCGCAGTCATAGTTTCGACAATTACCTTAGGTCCAACATCTACTGTATGCCACCAGATCGACACAGGTAATCACCCACCCCTACGGCAGTGACCGTACCGTGCTTCACCGACTGAATGCCGTATCATCGATGAACAAGTAGGTGACTTTCTAAAGCGTGGCGTCGTTCAACTATTAAACGGTCCTTGGGCATCGCCGCTTGTTTTAGTTAAAAAGAAGGATGGGACGATACGCTTTTGCGTAGATTATCGTCGTCTAAACATAATAACACAAACAGATGTTTATCCTTTGCCTCGTATCGATGACTCCCTCGACTCTTTACAAGGCGCAGAGTTCTTTTCTTTCTTTGATCTACGCTCTGCCTATTGGCAAGTGCCCATTAATCCGGATGATAGGCCGATTGCATTAGTCCGGATGATAGGCATTAATCCGGATGATAGGTATTTTAGCCCGATTGTCCCACGCACCTTCGTCGCTTGGAACAGGTTCTACGCTGCCTTTCTGCAGCAGGCCTCCAACTAAATTAGAAGAAGTGTCCCTTTGAAGCACGCAAGCTGACCATTCTCGGACGCATCGTGTCGAAGAATGGCGTTTTTTCTTACCCGATAAGCTACGTGCTGTTAACGAGTTCCCGAGGTTCGCGTCTCTCAAGGAGCGGCGTAGTTTCATTGGACTATTGCTCATACTTCCGCCGCTTCGTCCGGGATTTCGCCTAAATCATAGCACCCCTGAGAGAACTACTTTAGGGAGAACGCAATTTATCTGCGTGGGCTCCAGCCTGTGATAGCGCCTTTGCGAAGCTCCATGAACGGCTCACAACACCACCCCTACTGCGTCATTTCCATTCAAGCGCTCCCACAGAAATGCACACGGATGCTAGTGGTGTCGGTCTTGGCGCTGTACTCGTCCGACGAAAGCGTGGTTACCAACAATATGTTGTTGCGTACGGGAGCCGCACTCTTGCAAGAACAGAAGAAAATTATTTGGTAATTAAAAAAGAATGCCTAACGTTCATCTGGGTCATTACGGAATTTCGGCCTTATCTCTACCACCGCCCTTTCGATGTTGTTGCCGATCACCACACGCTCTGCTGGTTATCCTCCCTCGAGGATCTCTCCGGACGCTTGACGCGATAGGCTGTACGGCTCGAAGAGTACGACATCAGTGTCATTTATCGCTCAGGCCAAACGCATGCCGATGCCATGCTCTTTCGCGTTCGCCTGTTTATACTGATATTGCGAGTGTCTCTATCCAAGACAACTTACTTCTACTATCAGGACCCATCGACATGGCTGTGGAGCAGGGCAAACATTCGTGAATTGCGTCTCTGATAGATTAGCTATCTGAAACATTCGCCCACCCGCCATCTCGAATGCTACACCGACAAGCCTCTCACTTCGCCATCCATGATGGAATACTTTATCGCCGCAACTACCACCCGGACGGCCGCCAATGGCTACTCGTCATACCCAGCAATCTCCGTGCCAGAATATGTGCATGCTTCGCATGCCGATCCGCAGTGTGCACACGCTGGTTTGTTTAAAAGCTATGCCAGGCTACGCTTTCGGCTTGCATGTGCACATTCGTTCAAAAGTACATTCGATCTTGCACAGAGTGCCAACGCCGCAAGCACGACCCTAGCCGTCCTACAGCACCAACGCAGCCATTGCCATGCCCAGTGTGACCATTCGACCTGGTTGGAATAGACCTCTATGGTCCTCTGTCATATACATCAGCTGCGAATTGTTGGATTATTGTAGCAATCGACCATCTGACGAGATATGCAAAAACGGCCGCTCAACCAGCCGCGACAGCACGTGACGTTGCGCCTTCCTTCTGCAACGTTTGGTTTTGCGTCACGACGCTACACGTGAACTTTTGAGCGACAAAGGCCGCGTATTTCTCGTGGACTTTACTCAAGAACTTCTTGCTGAATGCCACGTGATTCGCCGCTGTAGCACCGCATATGCGATCTTATCCTGCCCTACGTAACGTATGCTACGACACGGCTTCCAAGCGACGTGAGGCTTTTCTTCCTTCTTTTTACTCTATAATCGAAAGCCATCATTTCCAATCGACACCATTCTCCCTTACCGACCCGACTTATTCGAAGACACACCAGTTTTTGAAGCCGCTCGGTATGCGGAAGAATGTCGACAATTAGTGCGCACCCTCACAACACAATAACAAGGGCTACAGAAATTTCGTCACGAAGATAAATGGTCCCACTACCAGTTTTCACCCAACTCTTTTGTTTGGCAATGGGTGCCTCCCACTGCTGCTCCTAGTACCTCTACAAAGTTCGCAGCAGCTACCATGGGCCTTATCACGTCATAGAGCAAACTTCCACTGTCAACTACCTCATCGAATCCCTCACGCCCACTCTGAACCTGCGTCGCCGAGGCTGCGAAATTGTACACGTGGATCATCTCAAACCGTATCACGAACCACTTGTCCTCACGACACCTTAGAACACCTACTTGGCCCCGTCTTCAGTGAGGGGGAAATATGTAATGAAGAAGTAGTGGGTCATTCATAGCTCGGCGAACACATCGTCAGTGCTAAGAATGAGGCGCTCGGCCCAGACATTGTCGCTGCTTTCGCTGGCTAGGCCTATGCTGCTACCTGGTCTCAAATAACAGTTCTGGCTGTCTCAGTTCTTTATTATACAGTCAAGTTACGTGATGGTGTTTATTTATTTTCTCAAACTTACGAAAACTGCGGAGTCTGAAAAAAAATGGGAGCACGAAGTTTGCAAAGCGGGCCTGTATAGGGAACATCTAACAGAATTCTTCAAGTAACTAAGGCACACGAATTTCGTATCATATTTACAGCCCACCTGAACTCATCACTAACGTCCTTGAAGGTTTAGCGAAAGCCCTATTCAAGTACTAGCAATATTTTTCCTTGTAAATTGCAAACAAGCAGTTTGTTCACTTGAAATGTATAATGAGATGCATACTAAATTATTGCAGTATTGATTTTTATTCCCGTCTTACGAATCTGCACATTCTAAGGTCGAGTGCTTTGGAATTTGTGAGAACTTTTACATTTTTGTGAAACCTTCAGAACAGTGTGTAATAGACTTGATGGTCATGAGAAGATAGCATCCAATTTTAACTTGAGAAATGTAGAAGCTTGTGCAGAACTTAACAATCACTCTGTTATTATCGTCCCCCTACCCTCATTAGTCATCACTAGACAGTTCTTTTGAAAGTTTTTTATGCATGGCGAACTTACACTGTCGGGTATTCACAGAGAAGCCTGCTAGCTGAAACATATTCGTGGTTTCCTGGCTGCACTCGTACAACAAAATTTTATATACCTGTTTTCAGAAGAAGCGAGACTTCATAATTCATAAAGCCAGGTATAACTGCGGCTGACAAGTCTGCCAGGTCTGCTACATGACAGGGCCTCATAATTACAAAACGGCGCCACAATGGAGCAAGATACCAAGAAAGATCAAACGAAACACAATCTCAAGCGAAATCTCAAGTGAACGCTTATCCACATGCACAGATCATGTATATTGTAACGGATATAACAACCTCACAACCGGGACGTCCTATTTACAAGGTTTAATAAGGGCGAACTTGTGCCCAAAGCCAAAAGAACTACACAGTAGCTGGGAGAAAGCAGCGAACGCTCGTCGTCCTCTTCTTCTCTTCTTTTCCGCTGCTCGGTAGCAGCTCGTGCACAGGCTGGGCCGGCTCGTGCCTTCCGGCGGGCTTCATGAGTCGTAGCGATGCCGTCAGCGTTCCTCTTTTAACAACGTCTGCGTTGTACTGCGCCTTAACAATTCCTCGTGGCATTATCCCCCCTCTCAAGCGGCATCGCCCCGATGCTTGCGATGAGGCTGTTTTTTTTTTTTTTTTTTGTGTGTGCAAGTTTGTAAAAATGAGGTTGCAGTACGTCAAGGTATTGGGGTGGCTAGGTTTGGAATCGGTCGTAGTACGGTTTCATCCGTACAATGTGTACACGCTCCGTGGGATTGCGTCGCTTCGAATGCAGGTGGCCTGCAGGCTTGACTTCGTAGACGAGGTCATTGTGTCGCTGTACGATCTCGTAGGGGCCAAAATACCGTGAAATGAGTTTTTCGGAGAGGCCTCGTCGTCGTACTGGAGTCCATATCCACACTTTGTCGCCAACGTCATATCGCGTGTCAAGTCTTCCTCGGTTGTAGCGGTCGGCATCGATGCGGTGTTGGTGGCGTATTCGGTATCTTGCTAACTGGCGGGCTTCTTCCGCTCTTTGTAGAAAGTCGTCAAGATCGGGGGGGTAGTCATCTTGGTCTATTGGTAACATAGCATCCAGTGTTGTGGTAACAGCACGACCGTAAACTAGTTCAAATGGGGTGATTTTGGTGGTCTCTTGCACAGCCGTATTGTAGGCGAAAGTGACGTATGGTAAAATTTCGTCCCACTTTTTGTGCTCGACATCCACATACATGGATATCATGTCCGCTAAAGTTCTGTTAAGGCGTTCGGTCAGGCCATTGCATTGAGGATGATATGCAGTGGTTTTCCTATGAACAGTGTGGGTCATGTTGAGCAGGCACTTCAAAAGTTGCGCCGTGAAAGCCGTTCCGCGATCGGTGATTACAACCGTTGGAGCGCCATGTCGCAGGACTATTTTGTGTACGAAGAATTGGGCCACTTCTGCTGCCGTTCCTCGTTCCAAAGAGTCTGTTTCGGCGTATCTAGTTAAATAATCAGTGGCCACAACGATCCATTTCTTGCCGAGTAAAGATGTCGGGAAGGGTCCAAGGAGGTCCATTCCAACTTGGCGGAAAGGCGCTTTCGGTGGATCTATAGGTTGTAGAAGGCCCGCTGGTTTAGAACGTGGTGTTTTTCGTCTTTGGCACTCGCGGCATGTTTTGACGTAGTGTTGCACTGAAGCTAGTAGCTTGGGCCAATAATAATGGAGACTGATCCTTGCAAGCGTTCGCGTCACACCCAAATGTCCAGATGTGGGCTCATCGTGACACGCTCGAAGTATTTCTTGTCGCATAGTTGCTGGAACGACAAGCAGGAACTTTTCGCGGTTGGGCTTGAAGTTTCTCTTGTAGAGAACGTTTCCTCGGAGGCAGAACAATGCGAGGCTTCGAGAAAATATACGGGGTACTTGTACGTCAATTCCTTGCAGGTGTTCGATAAGCGGGAGTAATTCTTTGTCTGTACGTTGGAGTTCGGCTATTTGAGTGGTCTCGACAATTCCTACGAACGGAAAGTCGTCTTCTTCTGATAGTGGTGTGTCTGTAGGAGCCCGTGACAAACAGTCGGCATCGGTATGTTTTTTGCCAGATCGGTATACGACGGTTATATCGTATTCTTGCAGTCTGAGGCTCCACCTTGCTAGTCGTCCAGATGGTTCCTTTATGTTCGCCAGCCAGCAAAGCGCATGGTGATCGCTGACTGCCTTGAATGGTCTACCATATAGGTACGGCCGAAATTTACTGATGGCCCAGACGACGGCAAGGCATTCTTTTTCCGTGGCCGAATAGTTTGTCTCTGCTTTTGTTAGAGTCCGACTGGCATAAGCTATCACTTTTTCTTCACCTTTCTGCCACTGTATTAGAACGCATCCAAGGCCGATGTTACTGGCATCTGTGTGTATTTCCGTGTCGGCTGTCTCATCAAAGTGAGAAAGAATCGGGGGGTTTTCTAACCTCTTTCTCAATTCGTTGAAGGCGCTTTGTTGCTCGTTTTGCCACTGGAAAGGCACATCTTCTCTCGTAAGTCTCGTTAAGGGTTCTGCGATCTTTGAAAAATTTCTCACAAATCGTCTATAGTACGCACATAGACCTAGAAATCTCCGTACTGACTTTTTGTCTGTTGGCACCGGAAACCTTGCGACGGCGGCCGTCTTATCAGGATCAGGGCGAACACCTTGGGCGCTGACGACATGCCCAAGAAAACGAAGCTCTTCGAAAGCTAATCGGCACTTCTCTGGCTTGATTGTCAAATCTGCCGAACGGATTGCCTCTAACACTGACCGAAGGCGCTTGATGTGCTCCTCAAATGTAGCCGCGAAGATGACCACGTCGTCTAGGTACACTAGGCAACACTGCCACTTCAATCCGGAAAGCACAGTGTCCATCATGCGTTGGAACGTTGCCGGCGCACAACAGAGACCAAACGGGAGAGCCTTAAATTCGTAAAGTCCGTCCGGGGTAACAAAAGCAGTCTTTTCGCGATCACGTTCATCAACCTCGATCTGCCAGTATCCACTTTTCAGATCTAGTGATGAGAAGAACTTGGCACACCGAAGTCGATCTAACGTGTCGTCGATGCGTGGAAGGGGATATACATCCCGTTTAGTCACAGCATTCAGTTTCCTGTAGTCGACACAAAACCGTAGCGTGTTATCCTTCTTCTTGACAAGCACCACGGGAGATGACCACGGGCTGTTAGAAGGCTGGATAACATCATCTTCAAGCATTTCTCGTACCTGCTTCTTGATGACTTCCCTTTCCTTAGGGGAAACACGATACGGGTGCTGGCGTACCGGCCTGGTTGTCTCGTCCGTTATGATCCTGTGTTTTGTAATGCTCGTGCGCCGTACCTTTGAACTGTTGGAAAAACAGCTGCCAAATTCCCGCACGAGGTCGTATAGCTGTTGACGTTGAATCTCTGAAAGATTAGGATTTACGTATATTGTGTCGCAGGCATCAGATGGAAGTTTCACATTCGGTGACGTCGTTTCAAGACTGCATATTTCTGTCACTTCACAGAACTCATGAAGAAACGCTATTGCCGTCCCTTTTGCGATGTGCTGGAATTCGTTACCGAAATTCGTCAAGAGGATGTCTGTGCACCCGTTTCGCAGCTGGATAATCCCTCGTGCCACACAAACGCCTCTTTTCAAGAAAACATCCACGTTGCTCTCCGCCACACCCTCGTAGTCGCTGAATGCATCATTATGCACGAGAACCATTATACTGCTCCGTGGCGGTACAGTCACATCATCGTCGACGACGCGCAGTGGAGTGGTACATCGTTCATCTGATCGTGCTACCTTTAAAGCTTGCTCCGTCGAAAAGGACACGCTCGACCTCTGTAAATTGATAATCGCACCATTAGCTTGTAGGAAATCCATTCCCAGTATCACTTCCCTCGAGCACACAGGCAGGACGACAAAGTCACCGACGTAAGTGAAGCCCCGTATCATGACCCTTGCGGTACATCGGCCGGAAGGGGTTATGAGGTGACCACCTGCAGTACGTACTTGAGGTCCACCCCATTCGGTCAGAACTTTCTTGAGTCGCTTCGCTAATTCGTAACTTATCACAGAATAATCCGCACCAGTATCGATCAAAGCATTGAGCTCTAGTCCGTCAATCACCAACGGCAAGTCTGAAGTAATTTTCTCTGTACTGCACTCCTTTACCTGGAAACAGTCGTCGTTATCAGGCTCGTACCGCAGTGGAGGATCTTCACATCCCAAGTCGCCAGCGGCCTCGCCTCCACAGGTCGCCCTCTTCAGTTTCCCGGATTTGGGCTAGGCGAACGCTGCCTAGACGTGCTTGGGAAGGGACGTGGGCTAGACGAGCGGTAGTGCATAGGGGATGGTGAGCGTGGTTGATGACGACGAGGCGGGTCAAATTCCCGACGTGAGCATAGGTATTCTTCAATCTCGGAAGGTCTTTCGCCGTTTCGCGGACACGGTGCATTGATGGCGAATCCCCTAAGACCAGCTTGACGATATCGGCAGAATCGGTACAGGTGGCCAGCCTCTCCACAGTGGAAACACAAGGGCCTACGTGTGGCATCTCGCCACACATCGCTCTTCCGTGGCATCATCTCTCTCGCACGAGGTGGAGTGCGTGTTGCCTCTACGATTTCAGGCGGGCTGCGCATTGTCTGCACATAAGTACTTGGTGTCTCGATCGGCGAACAGTGCAGAGTAGGTCGCCTGAGCACCTCGGAGTACGTTACCGCCCGTCGTGTCGCCGGCACATCACTCCGCGGCTCCCGCATGGCCTGTCGAATTTCGTCTCGGACAACTTCAGCAAGAGACAGCTCGGGGGTGACATCAGGTGACTGCAGTTTCCTTAATTCTTCCCTGACAACAGACCGGACGAGCTCGCGCAATGTGTCAAGATTATCCACGACGCCTGCTGAGTAGACTCCTGCGGATGCACCGGCTACGTCGCGGTTGTACTGTCGGGCTCTCTGCTGAAGCGTCGTTTCGATGGTTGTTGCTTCCGACCGAAACTCAGCAACAGTACGGGGCGGATTGCGGATGAGTCCCGCGAACAATTCTTGCTTTACCCCGTGCATGAGGTGGCGCACTTTCTTGTCTTCCGTCATGCCAGGATCAGCTCGCTTGAAAAGGCGGGACATGTCTTCGATGTACATCGCGACAGTTTCGTTCGTTCGTTGAATCCGTGTGCGGAGAGCTGCTTCCGCCTTTTCCCGGCGATCACTGTTGGCGAACGTACTCAGTAGCTGCCGCCGAAACTCTTGCCACGACGTCAGAGATGCCTCGTGGTTTTCGTACCACACTCGTGCAGAGTCTTCCAACGCAATGTAGACGTTACGCAGCTTGCCTTCCTCGTTCCACTGATTTAGATTTCCCACTCTCTCGAAATGCTCTAACCAGTCTTCGGCGTCCTCGTATGGGTCACCATGAAACACCTTTGGGATGACCGGTTGGCTTACGATGAGTTGTGCCGGCGTAACTTGGCTCGTCATGGTGGTGGCGGCGCTTGTCTCCGTCACCGATGCCCTTGATACAGAAGGGAGTGGCCCAAATTCTGGCAACTCTCCTCGGATACGGCGGCTGACTCGTTGGTGCACCGGTGTAAGCTCCACTGGTTGCGGCTGGTCAGTGCTTGGACTTCGCTCTTGCGTGGGGCTCGGAATCATGTACCCAGCACCTCCACCAGAAAATGTAACGGATATAACAACCTCACAACCGGGACGTCCTATTTACAAGGTTTAATAAGGGCGAACTTGTGCCCAAAGCCAAAAGAACTACACAGTAGCTGGGAGAAAGCAGCGAACGCTCGTCGTCCTCTTCTTCTCTTCTTTTCCGCTGCTCGGTAGCAGCTCGTGCACAGGCTGGGCCGGCTCGTGCCTTCCGGCGGGCTTCATGAGTCGTAGCGATGCCGTCAGCGTTCCTCTTTTAACAACGTCTGCGTTGTACTGCGCCTTAACAATATTATGTATGTACAGTGGTGGAAGTGATGGTCAGCTAAATAAAAACCAGATGCGGCCACTGCGATATCAATGCCGAGTCATACCACCGGGCGAGGCACCACCCAGCGCAGTACTTCAAGAGGTGGTTTATTAACGACGTCTGGTCGCAGGCAGGCAGCCAGTACAGCCACAAATAGTTGACAGTGCTCGTGCTTCGCACTAAGAGATGGTCCCACTGGTGATTGCCTTGATCCATCACCATTACAGTAAAATCAGCCATTTGCAATCATCACCACCACAGTAAAACACACATAGCATCATACAGGTAACAAATAACATGGAAGCCAAACAAAATGTTGCTCTACCCAATGAAGTGCAGTACTTATGGGTGCTTGTATTTCGTGTGCTGTCTTGTGTTGTTGGCTTGATTCGTGGCTCCGTTTAGTAATTATGTACCGTTTAAGCAATCGTGCTACGGTTGTCATCTGAGGCATACCCTTGCCATTATGACACACAGCTATAATACCTGCCAGAAGAGATGTCACTTGGTTATATAATACACTTCAACCAGCACCTAAGAAAGCTGACTAACCCTGAACAGTGACGTCCCAATCTGCTTTTATGATGCAAATATTTCGAATTGGACGTGACTTCCAACAGTTGGTATCTTATCTAGAATGCTTTCTCACACCCCGTTTCCTATAAAAAATACCATCTCTTCCGCTTGGAAGAATAAGATACATGAATTCAGAAATATAATGAAAGAGCTTTTTACCTGGAAAGTTTTGGAACCCTGGCCACAACAACATTCTATGCGGCTGTCACACTTTATTAGAGATAAACCCATGGGCTTTCTTTTTAGCGTCATGCTATGATATATATGTCGATATTGCATGAATCGAGCTTAGAACTCGCGTAACGGTATTCATGCTAAAGCTACTTACAAAGTTGGCACTCCGGTACTTTTCTACACCCTCCCAGTAGTTTGGCGCGTCCACATGAAAGAGAGGAAGAGGAGTGGAGGTCACGCATGCCATGACGGTATCCGCCAATGCAAGCTCTTGTGAATCGCGTGGCTCAAGAGAAGGGGTGTGAAACTCTGGTAAGAGTAAGAGAAGAATGCGTTTTTAGGACGTTGTGAGCCAATTGGTCTTGGCTACGTGGCACAGTCTAAACTAAATTATTGAAGCCTGTACCTCAAAGTCTGTGTTACAATATGATGATTTTATTATTGCGTCACAATATGATGATTTTATTATTGAAGCCTGTACCTCAAAGTCTGCGCCACGCTTGTATGATGAATTTTTCATCTGCAATCAGCTTCATTCATAACATTGCTTCTTACCCAGACAGACGCTGCACTCGCCCAGGACGCGGCGAACCTCCTAGTAAGAGCACTGCAAAGATTGGCCGCAGCCGGAAATCTAAGCCGGATCCCAGTAGCTCACTGCCGTGGAGAGCATTCATCTAAGGCTTGGGAGCAGTCTAATCAGCTTGTGAACGCTGTGAAAAAGGTAATATTTCTTTTCTGCTTGAGTTGATGCCATTATTGTAAAAAATCATTCGTTGACTACATAGTTCGCGACACGAAGTTTGCAAAAATATAGCCGGCTGATGCTGGTGGGGCTGGTGTTACAGTTGACTTGCTCGCACAGCATACATATTTAACAATTTTGTCACCGGAACACCGAATACTTTGTGAGAGAAGTTTGTATAACTAAGAAAATTTGGCATTGTACGCAAAAAACGTGGCCTCGTTGAGCGTACAGTAATGCCACCTGCTATTGTGCACAAGTCACATTTTGTATCCGCCATTTTCCAATAATAGGTGCTCTGTCAGTCGTTGCTGTATCAGCAATCAACCGTTTCTTATATCAGAGTTTGATATTCTATTGACGTCACTTGTCATGTGATGATACCGAAATTTTTCTCTGCCTGGATATCATCGCATGGCCGTCATACCAGCCAGTGACAGCTAAACTGTTGTGCTGCTAACGCGAGGACGAATGTTTGATGTCTGGCATTGAGCAGAGCAAAAGGTTTGGATGCAGTATTGAGGAATGTGAGAGCAAGAAACAAAGAACGACGAAGAAGAGGCTCGCTTGCATGCACGTTTTTCATACAACGAGGCTTTCTAAAGTTTTTACATGTGAATATCGCATGCGTTGGCAGAAACAGTGTGTCGCCAGGCTTGTGAAGCGACGTGTAACCGAGCCTAAACAGGTTCATTCACTCGTAGAGGAACGTAGCTTTACAACAAAAAAACAAACATACGCAAAAATTGGACGCTCACTCTAAAAATTTTGGATCGAATTCAAGTGGGTAAGGTGATGAACAGGTGGATGCGTTCTACAAAGACTACTCTGAACTGCGTACCTTGTCTAAAGCCTTACAGAGCTAGCATGAACACACAGTGAGTCGGAGACATGTCAGCTATTACTGTAATTCAGGCAGTTTTTAGACTTTACATTGCAGCCAGTAGAATTTATTTTAGATCAACGGTCTGCGGACGGCTCCTTATACACAGCCTAATATTTACGTGCCATTTAGTCACACATGGCAAGCCGCTGAGTGCGTTCGAATACATTATTGAGCAGTGATTACAATAGTTTCTTAGAGATGATGGTGAAGACCAAATTATTGAATAAACAAATCATACGCGATTAGTTTAGACAAAATTACGAGACGAAACTAATTCACTGTTCATATATGATTTATCAAAGTTTTGGTGGTTTCGTTCGTGCTTTAGGTATTATATTTGTTGTGGTTGACACACTAGCGTGGCGACAGCGTGGGAGAACAAAAATAAAAACATTACAAATGCAGGGTCACCTTGTGCACAAATACTCAAGAAAACGGGAGAGCTTGCATAGTAAAAAAACAAGTCAACACAGAGGGTATAGTGTGCAATTCTTACTGTAGTTGTATAAGCTCTACACATAAATCACTACGCTAGCCTAAAAAGACATATTTTTCTCTAAGGAACGTTCAAGAACTATCTTCACATTTTCACATTTTCAAATTGTAGGCACTCGAGCTATCCGAAAAGAGCACAAACCGAGTCTAGGTGTATGTTCAACAAGAGGAATCTACGTCACAAGTCAGCACTTACAAGGAGCAGTCGCAGGCTTATTTTCTAAAGCGAAGAACCAAGCTCAAAAATAAACATCGGTGGTCTATTCGTTTTTTTTCCGGGCACAAATGAACACATGAAAAATTGAACAAGTGAGTGGTGCTGAAAAATGATTGAGCAGGACACGTGTCAGAAGCACCTAAGCATAGGTTTCCATGAAAAACACAGATTAAGCATCCTACCTTTGCCAGTCGTCTTGCTTGATTTACTATATTTGGCATTTTTCAAACAAAAAGATACTTGAAGGGACTGTCTACCGTTCTTTATTGCTCTCATGTGTTGTGTCGCAATAAAATGGGCACCATGTGAAGTGTCTAACCTTGCATCGGTTTCTCTAGAAAGTGCGCAGAAGATTTTAAAACACTTTTTTTTTCTGTCCGTGGTACGTCTCCTTCCATCGGTGGGATGAATGACCTCAACGTTGTTCGGTGCCGGCGAAAGTTGAGAACTGAAACCGTGTGCCATTTTGGCAGGCTTCATCAAGTTCAGTAATAAATAAAACAAATACCTTAGTGGTCGTTTGGCATGCACGCACGTTTTTGTTGTTCGCATGAGCGGCGGCGGACGCCGTGGTCGCGTTTCTCCACCGTTTGCAGGTGGGCATATAGGGAAGCCCGCACATTGCCGGCAGCGCTACCAGGCACCTATTTGAACGCGTGACAAAAAAAAAGCAAAAAATGGTCTCTGGCGCAACCTAAAGCTGCCTCAAGTGTTTAAAACTCAATTTCAAGTTAAATGTGTTTGTTTTTAAGCAAAATGAATCTAGCTGCAAGGGTTTCTTGTTCTACCAATGGATTGTGAATATTGACCACAATCGCTGTTGAGGTGGTGCTAGTGGACACTTCTTATCTACTTTAAAGATCAAGTTAAACTTATAAATAATTTTTTCTAGCACGAAAGCACGCTCGTTGCTGCCGATGTGATGAATAATCTTTTCATTTCTGCCACAACTAGAAAAAATTTCTGAAACATATACAGTCCATTTAATAAATTCAAGTCATCGTCCCGCATTGCATGAGCGTTTGGTAGCCTATAAGATGCGTGTCTATGTGTACATTTATTTTCATTGTATCTGCGAATATGTCCGGAACCATTTCTTTTTTCACGCATGTTGGCAGACACCTTTCTCTGGCCTTACTGGTCCTATCTGGCTCGACCCACTGGGTCGCCGGCGCAACGTGTCCCTCCACGTGGTGAAGTTAAAGCGAAGAGGCTTGACTGCGGTAGGTTTGCCTTCATTTGCGTTTCGTGTGTTTGTGATAATTTCTACAATGTCTAATGAAGACTCCGCACCTTACTGTTATACATGGTTCAACTAGGGGCGCATGAAAAGCTAACAATTACATATGATCACGCACTAAATTGTTTGCCTGATGCATTTCTTTTTCATTAAAACATCATGAGAATTTGCCATCGGTAGTGAAATTTTTCACAGCTCGCACGCGACCAATACCGCATACTATTCGCAACAGAAATGAACATGAGAGGGTGCTGTGGATTTGCAGCATGGCGGATTCATGGAGGTTACCGCGTCCATGGTCGCTAACACAAATATTGAGTTTTCTGCAGTGTGATTGCAGTTCGCGCTGTTTTGTAGAAGGGGGGCGTGTTGTTGACGATGATCATCTATTTTAGTTGGTACCATTGGTCCCGCAAGCACGAGCGGCGTTCTTGAAGTGGTCAGGTTGTGTGTAATGCACATGGCGTACCGCGTCTCTGCGAAATTTGTTTAGATACTTCGGGCGCCACAGCGACATGTAGTCACTGGATAGAATGGTCATTTATTAGGTTCGAGTTAATAAGGTAACACTGGTGCCTCACCTAGAAATAATAAATCTGCTTGGCCGTTATTTTTTTTTTCTTCAAGAATGAAACAATCCTACTGTGCTGCTACCGTATAACGCTGTCGCTTGGACTGTTCGGTACTCAGTGCGCAGCATCCCGATATTGCCTCTAGGTGACGCATGAATTGCTAGAGTCGGGAAAATGGCGAACTATCTTCCTCACGCCGCTACTTGAAAGAAGGCGTTGTTCACATGAGTCCGCGTTGTTGAAATTGCGACGACCAGAAAAAAAGTTGGAAGCTCTCTGCTAACTCTAGCTATATACCCATTATTTTAAAATGTTAGGTTTCTAAGATGGCAGTGCTACATCCAATGTTGACAGCTGAAACGTTTAGCAACAGTGTTTTGTTACTTTTGCTTCATAAAGTACAAGGCAGACACTACAACGTTTTCCAAGGAAAAACATTGTAATAAAGTTGTTAATCAGACGCGATGCCACACTTTCGAGGTAAAAATGGATGCTGTACGATTGGATAAAAGCATAATGAGGCAAAATGAACAAATGTGAGCGCACTCAAAATATAACACAAACCATGTTTTCCCGTTGTTTATTAAACGCTCCCTAAAAACATTTATGCAATCTTGGCTATGTGCGGAGGTGAAGTCGACGCTTTACGATTGGCGCACGTGCATGGACGTCCTGTTTACGCATCTCGCGTATGCATTAGAAAAATACGAGTAATTATTTATATTATTTTCATATTTCCTCTCATCAAGATACCACCACACTGCCCTGTGCTCATTTCCAATAAAAGCGGAGTATCTGTGAAGAGAACAGGTGATGTTTTCAAGTTTGTCGATGTTCACAAGGTGTCGGCATGGTAATTTTCTCGGAGAAAGTTGTCGCGTGAGATTCACAATTAACGTTAAGCGCCCTGAAGCTGAAATTCCGCATGGAGTTCAATAACCATGCATAAAACAGTGCGAGCTGCGACCAAAACACATTGGGGTGCATTAGCTGGCATCCACCTCTTCAACGTGCGCTTTTTGAGTCAGCTAGGGTGCCAAGTGTGACCGTACGTTCTGTTTCATTTTGTTACTTCATTACCATTGATAATAATTTTTGACCAGGATGAGCAACACAAAGTTAGCTCACCTAAAGGACCCCCGACAGCGAAAGCTTTATTTGCGAGTTTTGTGACAATAATTTGTAGCTTTGTGTCTGGCAATGCTGAAATTATGTTGCAAATGCTCTAACGCATCTTAGAACTAATGCTAGCGGCGTTGATTGAAAACGGTTTTGCGTCAGTTCGAAACGCCCACCTACATATGGTGAGAAACTAGCGTTCCACAATCCATGGAGCAGCGCCATAAACGCACGTGCCGTGAAGAAGGAAACGATTTGGATGCTTTGAGTGCGTCCCTCTCAAAAAAGAAAAAGAAAATCAATACTGTTGTAAGCAGCAAAAACCATCTTAGAGCAGCGCTTCAACAGATCAAGCGGGGGGACGCAAAATAGTCTTTGCAGGGTGCCACAGTGCCTGTCAGGGTATTGTGCGCACTCTGTAATTTTTTTTACCCTGCACCATCAGAAGGGGAGTCTTGGTCTACGTTAAACCACAAAAACATTGATTGCACTGAAATACTTTGAAGAGCTCGCCCCACTGTTTCAAAACCAAATTAAAATATCTTCTGGGCTGTGCTCACCACAAATAATTGGTCAGAGGTGGTCCCACATGCAGGGCTATCAAACAACACAAGCACCTTGAGCTTCCAAATTTGTAGCCAGGGGTCCTTTAAGTTATTTTGTGCCTTTCTGAACAAACATGCCATGACCATGTCAAGAACGATTGCGCCATACAGATTAACCGGTGCTTTAGTATTCGCCAGATTTCAATCTCCTAAAGCCGCACCGTTAGGTTATCCTTCACATGCAAGAGCTTTTCTGAGTGTGCTCGCTAATCTTAATAATAAAATGTTTTTTTTATACCACGCTTTCATCGATGCGTGGATGTTGTTGAAAACGCAGCCTTGAGCTTACCATTGCAAAACACCTAGCTAACTAAGGAACTGTGGCAGGCGAAGGAATCATTCTCTTAGATGTCTTGCTGAACACATACAGTTTTATGATTGATTACTTCAATAATAAATATGAAACGTATTGTTTGTGTGGAGTTCCACGGCCACTGGATAAAAACAAGCTGTGGCCTGCTGTGTGTCGCTGAAGAGGCGGGACGGGCATGGTTCACGTCACGCCCCCTCCGGCGCCACCGCTTCTCCCTGAAGACACGCTTTCACACGCACTTCTACGTGGCACTGTATGCCATAAATAACGCGTTTCATAGCTGCACATCACAGGTTCAATTCCGAATTGTTATTAAGAGTACATATTATGCGAATTATGTGAACACTTTGCCCTAGGAGGGCCAATCATTCGTGGAGTATAAGCCTCAACACTCTCCATGAATGCTCCTCGTTTGGATAACCTGAAATGAAAAGGGTCACTGATTCCGTTCATGGGAAAACAATCACAGGATAGATTTCAAAGCCTGACGTATCGGCCCACCAAAAAGCACCACGAAAGCACGCAAATTTTAATTGATGGTTTTATTGCAATACAACACCGGTTGAGGTTCAAATACCCAGTTAAAAAGCAAGAGCTTATGATACAAAACATGTTTTATCAGCAAAGGCATCACAGAAACTTGCACACTCGGAAACTACGAGGTACAACGCACAAAATCAATTAGAAGGCATTTATAACAAAGGGAACAAACATACCGCCCTACATACACAATCTCACGCATCATAAACGGCACAAGAACAGTTAGTGGCCCCCAATATTCTCTATATGCGTGTGCTTCAAAATTCTTTGAACGTTTTTAGAAAATTTCTCTTCGAGGAAGCACTGAAACGAACCCCAGTGCTGGTGGTCGTTCCGGTGACACTCTTCAACAAAGTACTTCAGTGGCGTCATAACTCCACTCTTTAAGATCTGCTTACTGCACTAGACGACTCACTCATGCCGCTCAAACCACAACTTCTTGGCCGATGTTCACCACCCGTCTTACCCTCCGACACCTCATGTTTGGACCCTTCCCGCTTTCGCGAACATTTCAAGTAATTGTACGGAGCGTGGAGCGTAGCACGTACCAGGTTGGCAGCCATGGAGGAAAACGGTTTCGCCTGGCCTGTTACTCTTCGAAACTTGTGGCCCCCGAACGAGGCCCTTTCGATGTCTCGATTTCTCCTCATCTGTGCTGGTTGGCTGTCACATTTGTAGATGGTAAGCCAACTGAGCTATTACGACGGATATTCCCCCCGGTCATTTTACGGTGTATATACGTGTCTTTAACGTGGAAGAGTCAGTCAGTGCCACCTGTTGCCACAGCGCTGAGTGTGCAGCACTCTTCTGGCCTGATCGGTGTCACCTAGTGCGTGATCCTATACAAGATGATGACTGAGCAATAATACCTCGCGCACCTCTTCAGGCTTTAAAGTTTGCCAGAACGAGACCCTCGCTATGAAATGAAGGGAAGGGTACCGTAAGGGCTTGTTCCCTTTGTTTTACTCTCAGGAATCACGAAATGGCATCAGAAATTGCCATTCTGACAACGCGCAATGAACACATGTGCTCCCGCATGGTGTGGCAATGAACCCGCGTGGCACGATTTCGCTCAGACGGAGAGGTGATTCGTTTGGTCACGATACCAGATGCTGCACAAAAATGAGTAAAACTTATGCGAGCTTTACAGTTCTATTCATCAGCCCTCTTTTATGTCATACAAAGACACCAGCAACTTTTTTGAAGAAATTTAACTATGAACACCGGCATTAACGTGATGCCCAGCATGAGCACTTTGATTATAACTAGCAGGTCAATTATCGCACATAAGTTTGTCAACCCACTCTCGCACGAAGTGGAAACAAAGATGCAAAGATCTTATTTGAACGAACCTACCGAAAATTGCCGACGTTTGTGATGCGAGCACTGGCTGGGAAAGTAATGCACACGGCATGCTACGTCCAGGTATTGTAAATACATGCTGGTATATTTTGCCAACAGAAGGATAGAGTCATCTGGATAAGTGTGGCCCGATATCTCGATGGATCAATACTCCGAGAGATTTCACATGCATCCGACGTCCTTTTTTTTTTGCGAATTCACAGATTCCACACGCAACCGCCTTACACCGCCCTGCTGTCTAGCATCAACTTGAGGGGTGAGCTCAGTGTAGTCTCAAGAGCGCGAAAGGCAGCCGCGGCTCACCAATCGGTGTACTAAGCATTCGACCCACGCTCAGTTCTCGTCGAACGACCTTGTAGTTCCTTTTCATTTTCTTTTTACTCACTCATTGACATTTTAGATTCATTAGCTTCATTATATTATCATTTCCAGAGTGTTTCTTCTGGTAGAATATATTGTCATCTAACCGAGTGGCAACGATCTGGAAGATTAAATATTTTTATTTTAACAGGGCAGAGAATATCTCAAGATCTCTTTTATTATTGTAACATAGATTGGAGGCAGAATCGCAAATGGTGCGACATTCATGACGTCTATAAAAAAGTTTGTGGGGAAATATTTGTTTATGCGTGATTTTTTGGTGCTTCACAGGTTTGGTAATTCCAAATACCTTTCAATCGGTAGTAATGTTAAGACTAAAAATCTTTCTTATTATATGTAAATATTGGCGTTGAAATGTGGCGCGTATAATACAATGAAGCTTTAGTTTAGCAGTCAAAACTATTCAGCTTTTCAATTCCTACAAAATCTTTCACTTTGTCATGCCACGTAAAAATCTGGAGAATGACAGCGCTACTCGGCACATCATTTTGTTGTACACGTTCAATAACATGGCAGGCATATGCACTACGTTGTGCAGCCTTATTGGAGTTTTCCTTGTGATGTTGAGAGCATCTTCTTCACGAGCACAGGGCTTTATCAGAATCAACTCCGAATAGTTCAACCTGTCTACTGATGTTTCAAGTTTTTTTTCGTACTACAAGTTTGTACCTTTTTTTATAATGCACAGAGAAAAAAAACTCTACTCGAGAATGTTTTTATTGTCGTTATTTGCAGTACTATAGCGAGAACTCAAAGTATTCTTATGAACACGTGAACACCTAAGGACTTACCGTTCAATAATTAATGTTTTGCCGATATTTTATTATTGAGGCAACGTACAACATCAGCATGATTGCCATGTATGCGTCAGCCTATGATATTGAGCATCTACTAAGCTTCACAGATTGCCCTAGGATCACAGTTTGTGATGAATGTTACCGATCGAACTCTTTGTTTATTTCCCTTCTTGGGAAAGCAGCGTAAATGCATGATTATCGTGTATTTATCAGCTTATCTTTCGTTTCCCTTTTTGTGCGCTTATTAGGTGGGAACATGGAGTGCAACCTCGGGTCTGCACATTGCGCGTACGGAGAAGGCCTTCCAGGAAGAAGTGCTGAGTACGCTGAGAAACAAGACGATGCGGATTACCACGATTCTGGTACGTGCACCCATCCCCGGCCTCAAGCTGTTCAGTGCAGCTTTTTCGCCTGGCCTCGTCGCGCAATTATCCAATAAACTTCACTTAATGCATTTGTCCAATGTTTATTAACTAACTATTGAAGCCATGCATTTGGGCAAAAATTATTAATAAAGAACTTGTAGATTTTCAGGAAATAAAAGCAGTAAGTATTTACGTGTTAAATATCCATGTGATGCTTACAACATATGTCTGTAAATACAAAACTAACTACAGCAAATACGTTGGCCGAGGCCTATATCTGATATCGGGTTATATTTGCGGAAAATTCCAATCTAATGATAACAATGATGACCAGCGTCAAACTTGGAGAGTGCCTACATGGCTATAAATTAAGAATACTACGTGCGCTCTACGAGGTCACAGGTCTGTCTACCACCTTCACAGGTTACCACAAAGCCTCTGTACCTGAAATCAAACTACTACGCAGATGGTAAACCTAATAAGAAGTCTTGCCACATGTCAGGAGATTTCTGTGCCACTGAAGGATCCTAATGTGGAGCTCAGCTCACATTTGGAGTTCATGTAGAACTGAAACTTCGAAGCCGGAGTGGCTTTCAGTCACGCAATATTTTTATTTTATTTTGTATTCTTTCTTTCAGGCGCCACAAGTAGGCTACAATTTCGCTTAATGTTGGTGTAAGCAGAGCAGCTAGTATTTGAACTCAAGATACCTAGTGTGTATCCTCCAGTAAGACTAAGAGAGGGGTACAAGTTTTTTCAACACTTGCCAGTATGTCTAGACAGTGGAGACAGGAAGAACAACCAATTTATAGCATCAAAAAGTACTGTTCCATCTCCTCCTTGAAACCCTTAAAATTAACGTTATATTATCTAGATATTAACCTCCTTCCAATGAAACAATATCACTCCGAAACATTTCAAAACAAACGTGCGCTCATAAACAAAAGTGTACAGATCACAGAAGTTATTGCAGAAATGGCTGTCTGTGCTGTCTATAGCTGCGAGGCGTCTGCAGCTGAGAGAGTTATGCTGTCGAGGGCAATGCCCTAGTGAATGGTGCTCTGTAAGCAGAAATAAGCCGATATGGGAGCAAACGACTTGTCCTCTAGTGGATGCCCCGACGGGGGTTTTATAACACCGTCCGGAAGGAAAAGTTTACTCCCCAACAGGAGGGGATTTTTGGATGACTTCATGAGAGTTTTTGTTTACATTCATCGTGGAATTATTTCTGTTCAGTATGGGAGTAAACTTTTACATCCGGTGAAAGAAAAATCACGTAAGCAGCCGTACCGTGTGCGAGCGTAACTTTAATTTAGTTTCGTTCGAAGCACACGATATAGACCACAGTACCAAAACAGGCACACAGTGTTCACGTATTAATTCAACATTTACACTCATCACAGCTTGCCGCTCGTGCTCCACAACCACGTTTCAGTCACAGCATATATATAGGCATCATATTCTGACCTCCCATGCAGCTCAGGAGGGACCCTTTTTCACTAATATTTAAGCAATAAACATGCATGGCATAGATATAAATTTGCGGCGGTCCGATGTAGATGTAGGCACTTCAGCAAACATGCCTTTTATCTGAAGCCCGCCTACTAATCAATACGTTTTTATCAATAGCGAAAGGGTTTTGTCAGTTCTTGTTCTGTCGTGCGGGCTGTATTTGCTGTGTGTGAATCTGTAAAATGAACTGAATCACACACAAAGTTCGAGCTGCCGTGCATGAACACATTAACGAGGCACATTCAGCAGCTCCAGAAATGAAGCGAGATACACCGCCGCTACCACGTTCGACAACTAGGCCTTGCTAAGAAATATATACGGCATGGTTATACGATGAATGACAGCTGGCGATTACAAATCTCTTGCTGCTGTGCAGTTTTCGTCTCGTTAATTTTCCCATGCACAGAAATAAGTGTCCGCCATGCACGTAGGTAAAGCTACGGAGCGATGGACTTAAACGATGAAGACGGTTTGCTGTCGCAGTTTCTGTTGCTCCAATACATTGCCTAGGCATGGAAGCCGTACGCCGCTTCTGTTTGTGTCCGCCTCGTTCGGCACTCGCCTTCGAGTTAGTCGTTTTACAGCTTCGATCGCAAGGCGCACAAGACTGTCATTCATTCAAGCAGCCTTTATTTTTTGTGAAACACAATCTTTGCCTCGCCGGTAGTCAGTGCTAGATCCTAGAGCTCGCCATGTTGACCGGCACGCAGTGCGAGCTCGCTGCATCGCCGGTGTAATACCGTTGGCATAGCGAGGAATTTTTAACGCTTAAATATTGCAGCCCATGCAGTACTGGTGACACTCCGAGAAGCCACCGTCGGTGGAGTAGGGCCGAGCGCGTTGCCGACGCCACTCTCGCACCGTTTACTGGCCAGCCTGACGTGGTCGAGCGAAGCCTACTTCTGACCACTTCAAAGTTTTAGACGGTGAAACTCCAGGGGCAATCGCTGACGATGGCAACAGCTACCTTACTTTTGTTACCTTTAAATTATTCTTCGAAATGTTTTGTAACTCGGCCCTTTGAAGCGAGGAATTCGCGGCGTTTTGTTGAGGAACTGAACCGATGTCCAGCGTGGTTCAACAGTGTGAAATACATTGAAACAGTCATACGTCACACCAACAAGTCGTTGCAAATCTTTGCTGCACTGATGATTTCGTTGCCTGTCGACAGATGTTCACACAGTCAGCCACACAAAACACTGGGGTTTCACGCCGACTTGCAAACAGTGCCCGTATATACACACAAACACACACACATGCACGCACGCATGTCACGACCAAAAATGCTTTTGAAAATTCCCTTAGGGAGCTTGTAACCACGTGACCTGTCAATTCGTGAGGAGTTTAACAAGGCCACGCCACTCATAATCTCTGTCATTAGGCAGGCGGCGCTCTACGACGACATGTGCCGAGTTAACTTCGTTCCAGAAAGTAAATAATTGGGGCAGGGGAGTTTTGGGGGCTCATATGCTGGAGAAATTTCTATCAGTGTGCCTAAACTGTTCTCTCCACGGCAGGTAGCTCACCGCTAAGCAGCGCAGACTTCAATTTCCGCAGCCAAGCCAGTTTTCCATATGCTTACTTCATGGGCATAGATCCCTCACATGGAGGCTAGAAATTGTCGTAGTTAAAATGGTTGTTGCTGCCCTTGTTGGCCTTCAAATCACCTCGTGGGACGCTGGCCGTTGTAGCTTCTTTACATGATTGATGCAGCGCTAAACACAAAGCCGTAAAAGAGAGTAAGTGTACAGATAAAGCACTCGTCCTGTGCGCTCTGTGCCTTTAACACGAAAGTGTTTTATGCTGCAGTTCAGTAATACTTTGATGAAGCATGCTTGTCAGAAAAACTGTCAGAAAAATAAACGCGACCATATTTGGTCGGGTTTACGGCAAAGAAAAAAATCACCGCTGAAGCACTCCATACAAATGGTTAGCCATGCAGCAAAAACTGAAAAATGCGTCCCCCGTGTATACCAGTGGTTTCAACCCGACGTTGGAGTGAAGCATTTCACAATTACTGATTACAAGTTATTATTATTAATAATGAGAATATTAATGAGATTAGACACATAATTGACTTGGTTTTACGACAGTGTTCATTTCACACATAGCACATTGTGTCTCGCATGAACACGGTCTTGAATGAATGTAATGAGCAGGTAAATGTGTTTCGCAGGACGTTAATCACAGTGGTCATTCTCGAATCACAGTCACTCACAGACATCGCAGCCGTAGTCAATGTGCCGCTGGAGGAACTCCTGCGAAAGCGGCGTTCTTCTTGACGAACGCGCTCCCGCAATCATGTCACGTTGTTGCAAGCGTCTGACATCGCGAGCCAACATAGTGGGGAGGTCCCTGGAGATACTGTTGCCCACGGGCAAGGCGCCACGGCTGCTACTACGTGACTCATAACGCAGACAATAGCGCGCGCGCTTGGGGACGATGTAACTATTAAGACAGTCAATTGGGACCACTGATGACACCGCTGCCGAACGGATTTTTGTTTTTCTTAGCCATATTCAGCTTTCACTGCGAAAGTTGTTCGAAGTGAAACTCATAACCTCTTGGTCCCGACTATAGGCAGCCGGCAATGAAGTTCTGATGGTAGCGCCAAAACACACAGCCTACCGAGTAGGCGCAGCGAAATCGAATCTTCCAACGCGTAGCCTAGCGAGTAGACGCAGCAAAACCAATCTTGCATGTGCATATCGTTTTCTTTTTTAGTTGTGAGCAAGGAGGCAACGGCTGATAAAGTAAGCGCCCAGAAATCGTTCTTTGAAAACGTGCCAAAAAGAGCACTGACACTTCAGCGTGTCACTGTGTTCAGCGAGCGTTCCGTTTTCTTAGTATACCTGGCGGTCGGTACAAACAATGCTGAGGAGACCCAAAAATCTTCGTCGTGACTTCTGGTTTACTATCGGGTGCTTATAACAGGCGGGCGTTTAACGCACTACGCCACCACCAAAGGCACAAAGAAGGCTACATGGACGAGCATATTACCGCCCAATCTCACTGACCAGCACCTGTTGCAAACTTCTTGAACATGTAATTTTCACCAACCTGGTTAACTTCCTCATCTCCAAGTCAATTTTCACCACAGCTCAACACGGTTTCTATAAAACTTACTCATGCGAAACGCAACTAATATCATTTACTCATGGACTAAACTGTATTTTAGATCGCACCTCATTTGCTGACTGTGTGTTTTTAGATTTTAGTAAAGCATTTGACAAAGTTTCGCATCAACTACTTCTTTTCAAACTAAGTCTTTTCAACCTCAATAATAACATACTGAAATGGATAGAATATTTTCTTTGTAACCACCATCAGTTTGTTACTGCTAATGATCATGACTCACCTGTAACTGAAGTTCGTTCCGGCGTGCCTCACTGATCAGTACTAGGACCACTTCTATTTCTAATCAATATTAACGGCTTGCCATCTACATTGACATCTCATGTTCATTTATAGGCTGACGATTACGTAATTTACCGTGAAATAATCAGTACTGACGATTCTAATGCTCTTCTCTTAGATCTAAATCTTATAAGTGATTGGTGTAATACCTGGCGAATCCAACTAAATATTACCAAATGTAAAATTTTACGTGTTCATAGAAACTCTACCACCCTTACATTCTACCATATGAATAATATCCTCTTAGACCTTGTGAATTCATATAAATACTTAGGCGTTCATATAACTTCAAACATAACCTGGTCTCTTCATATTGAATACATAACCAGTAGAGCTAACAGCTCGCTTGGCTACTAACGTCACAAATTTTCTAACGCCCCATCATCTTTGAAATTACTACTTTATCAGTCTTTAGTGCGCCCGAAACTAGAGTACGCCGCAGCAGGGTGGGACTCAGACAACTAAAACCTCATCTTCTTTCTAGAACTCCTTCAAAACGATTCTGTTCGTTTCATTTTTTCCAATTATAACCGCACTTCCAGCATATGTTCATTGAAAGCTAACCTACGTCTTCCATTACTAGCATCACGGAGAAAAATAGCTCGCTTAACTCTGTTTCATAAGATATACCATAACCCATTTTTTGTAATAACTTCATTTCACAGCCACATTACTTATCGCACCATGTAGACCATCGCTTCAAAGTCGGAATTCAAGCAGGAAACACCAACACCTTTAATCATTCATTTTTCCCTAGAACATCTCGACAATGGAACCACCTTCCCAATGACATAGCCACCATCAATGATAATAAACTTTTTCGAAAGGCTATAGCTAACATTGTTTAACTTGGAATTCATGGCACCCTATTATTGTTGTAAAGTTGTATAAACAGGAAAAACGTCATGCTGCTTTGTTTGTTTTTAATATTTTTGCAAAGCGTTTCCTTGCTACATTGTATGTACTGATATTTCTATTAGTTTGCTTTATTGCACTGTTGTATTACGTTCTTGTTCTGCTATTTACTACGCAAATTTGTATAATTTTCCGTTCACCACTCCCCTCTGTAATGCCCTCGGGCCTTGAGGGCACAATAAATAAATAAATAATTAAATAATTAAATATTACATCCCTCACAGGGTTCTTGTTGACAGGTTGTTGAAGGTGAAATAAATTTTTACTTGGTTCTAAAGAATACCAATCCCCACGCCCAAGGGGAACGCGCCACAGTTGCTGGCTGCGCCCAGGCAGGTACTAAAACAACATCACCTCCGGCCCTTCGCAGGTTGCAATTGTAACACAGTATTTGTAAGGTTGAACATTACACCATTCCACCGTATTCGGAAGGCATCGCTACAGCGTCTGTTTTTTTTTCATGAAGCACTAGTCGGCGTTCGGAGTGATGCCTAATCGTAGGTTTTGTTGTATGCACTATAGTTGTAGATAACAGCTTTCCATCGCATTCGGACGGCACCGCTACGACGTCTGTCAATTTTCTTGTATCATTGGATGACCATGAGAATGTTTTATTATCAAAAACACAAGAAATGCAGTCACAACACACTGCCACCAGATAATAACTAAATCACGCGCCTAAAACGCCATAAAAACGCCTGCTTCCGGGACCGCAAAGGGAATTTCTGGTGGCTTCAGAAGCGCCTGCATGAGAGAGCTGAGATGCCTCGTCCAGCCTTTTTAATAGAGGTTGGTGGTCTTACCTGGTGCTCATGGGGAGTCTTAACCACGTTTATATAATTTTGCGCATTTAACTGTAGATTTTGTCATCTTCACCTTTAGACCAATTTAGCGATAAGGCCGCGTAAATAATGTGACTCACGAGGAACGCATGGTAGAGGCCAACGAGACTGTCTTTCCTCAGTCGTCCTTTGCGGTTTGAGATCCTTGATTATCAGCCTAAGCTTGTTTTCCGTCTTGGATGTGATGTGGAAACAAACCTGTGAGTTTCCACTAGTGGATACAAGAAGGAAGATTAGCACCCGTATACATTGAATTTTAGGAATCGACTGCCCGTTTCTTGTGGTTAGCACAAGCTGTACCTGATGAAGCGGTAAGCGGGGCCTGCTCCTGTCGGCGTCTAGGAACAGAAACGTCTAGTTATGACTGACTTGTGCAATTTCCTCAGTAACGCACCGTTGCTGCTACCGTCCCGTTCGGAGCATTTTCAATAGAAGCGAAGCTTCTTTAACGCTTTGGCACACCGCGAGGCAGTGGCTTGAACTCGAGTCTCACTCATAATACAAGCCTGGCGGTCGCACCTCATCGCCGCGTTCCACACTCGCTTTGCGAGAAATCACCGCAGCGCAAAATGGAACGAACGCGAGCGTAATGTTTTTCTTTACGTTTCACGACATTGAATACTGAGCAATGCGTATTCATTCGTGAGTTTTCTGGGGCAGAATAATAGTGCTTGGACCTTCCAAGAGCCGAGATAGCAATTATGAAGATCTTCATATCACGTCAAAAGACGGCACCTTTTGCTTGCAATGACTAAAGGTCGCGCTATGTGTAGTTACCTCTTGTGTATTTTAATCCTTGTGTCGGTAACAATATGCCAGTTTATACATTTCTCAGATGAAAAATTTATATGATCTAGATGTATTAAGTAAGTACAAATGGGATGATAACGACGTTTATATTGTCGCATTTCTGATATATTGATTGTGTTTCTGTTGAATATTTACTAGACACTAATCACGTATATTGTGGTCAAAATGTTGCTGTCCAAAGTTATCATTTGTTCAATTTACTGGTTATATTTCTACCTGATAAATTTTGTACGTTTTCTGCTCCAAAGAGTTAAAGCCGACTAATAGAGTGTATACCTTTGTTTTACTTGCGACTCACGTAAAAAAAAAACTTTATGTTTGACTAAGACAACAACACTATCACAAGATATCAGACCTCAAGTACAGTCATTTGCGTGTGCAGCATGTCATAAAAATGCATGACATAGTACACGTAAAAAAGCTACTCAATATTTATTCGGCCAAGCAAAATGATGTTACTTATCTATTTCACAGAACGCACCGTACGTGATGGTGAAATCGTCCGCTCACAAGCTTCGTGGCAATGACCGCTTCGAGGGATTTTGCGTGGACCTCCTTCGTGAAATATCTCGTCACCTGGACTTCCGTTATCGCATCAAGCTCGTCCGAGATGGTGCACATGGTTCTAAAGACGCCCAAAGTAGATGGAATGGCATGGTCCGGGAACTAATTGACCGGGTAAAATATGTCCACTCAATCATAGCAATATTTTGTGAAATCTCGCCACTTTTGTTCTTCCTGTTCGAATAAGTCATACACGCATTTTAATGACCACCTTCAACACTTTCTTACTGTTTTTTTCGATTTAACCATTCGTTGTTAAAAGCGTGCGCGTTTTAATTTGTGGCAACCCCAACACGTTCAGTTTTTTGTGCTGCCTTCTTGAACTTACATTTCACGATGAGATTTCGCGATGAGGGCATGCCTAATTGGTTCCACATAATCTGCGCTCCAATGCATTTTCACAACAGCACAGCCTTGACCAGACCATTTGCTCCAATGCGTTCGCCGGTTAAGGTATATATACAGAAACAAGTAAAAGGTAGAAAATTCAGCTTTTGCTTCTTGTGCTCCATTACATTTGCATTCACTGGCTGATCAGTGCACTTAAAACGGAACTTACGTAAGCCAGAGCGATAAAAAATACGCACAGTTCATGCAAAACCGTGCAAAGATTGGCACTACGAGGGAAGGGCACGCAGTTCATCATACTCGTCGTCGACAGAGGCTTCTAACTTCCTGATGCGTGGCTTCTTCTTGGGAAGTACGCACTGCGTAAGGATGCCCAATGACTCTATGGGCACCATCGGGTGCAGCCAGGTTATGCGCCATCGAAAGGCTGCTGCACATTAAAAGGTTAGCTAGGTGGGGTGATATCTGGTCGTATATATGTATACATTCGGCGACAACTTGACATAACAGTGCGGCGAAGACTACAGAGGGCCGCAACAAGTACGGCGGCTTGAAGCTGATTTCGGTCTTGTTTGCTTGCGTCGTAAGCGCGTCGCTAAAAAGAAACAGTGAGGCTGGTTGGTCTAAGGGGCTTAAACTGTTCTTGATGGTTGCTACGCTAATAATGGCGTAGACAAATAGAGTCGAACCACAACCTGTCACTGACCGTTCTAAAGAGTCTACCTTAATGCTGGCTGTCGAAGCGCAGGACTTTCGTTGCTCCAACTGCGTTGGCAAACAGGAAGCGGAGGCTGCATGGGCTCTCTCCATCAGAGGGCGTGGCTAATAACCAAAGCGTATTTTTTGCACTTGACTCAACGTTTTACTCAAATCTTGAGATCTTTGATCTTGAAATGTTCTGATTATTGAGTGTACATTTGAGTGTCATATTATGAGTATATTTTTTAGAAATGAAAAAGCGGTTGAGAGGCCACTCACAGACTTACTACGTCAATAACACCATCAATACTTTGGAAAATCGATGTGCTGAAAACGTGGTGCTGCCTCAGAAGTGAAAAGAAATGAAATAATTCTTCCGAATGACCTACAACAGTGTTTCATCTATGACCTCCCGCAAAAGTTTTGCCCACGTAATAAGTATAGCATAGCAGCATTTGTTTCAGCAAGGAAATTCAGAAAAAATACTATACTTACGTACTCTTTTCGAATGAGATAGCAAGCATACGCTTTCATAGTGTAACTTCCACGGCTGTGCGAAAAAAAAGTAGTCGCCGAATATAGACGATGCGGATCTTGCTTCCGCTTTCTTTGTATCTTTTCTCTCTCTTGCTACTTTTTTTTGTTCCTCTCCTTATTGTTCTGTCTTTGCTGTCATCAACATCTTTCTCTGTGCTACGCTTTACTCTGTCACCTTCGTCTTTCTTTTCCTCACCCCTACATTTTTTTTCACGTTCACTTCCTTTTCCGACCCCTTTGCTACAATATACCGCAATTTTCGCAGGCATTCTGTGATGTCCTTTAACAAACTCTGAAATTGTTTGCAATTATTTCGCACACTGTTCGTCGTTACCTTAACCAAAATCTCTTCATGAAGCACAGTAGGATATGTTTTAAATGCGAAGCATTTCTTAGCAAACTTCGGCGACATTCAGCGTATCTGTCTATCTATCTATCTATCTATCTATCTATCTATCTATCTATCTATCTATCTATCTATCTATCTATCTATCTATCTATCTATCTATCTATCTATCTATCTATCTATCTATCTATCTATCTATCTATCTATCTACCTGTCTGCCTACGACTTTTCGCTCTTCTGGCCGTTTCGATACCGTATCAATACCAAACTTGGTATGGCGTAACATGCCTGTATATACAGCATATTTGACTAGTCATAAATTAAAAATTATTGCATGTATGTCATGAATGCCATAATATACATTTCATGGTCCTGCAGCTTTTGCGGTGGTTTCGTTCACATGGCATGCTGCAAGACTGGTATGGTATCACATGATTGCATGGTGAACACAAGCGACAGACCCTAACACGAAAATTATGACATGCGTGCCATATAACAACATGACTACATGCCCAGCTAATGATACGTTCGTGGGCGTTTCGCTAGCGTCACATATACCAAATTTAGTATTACGGTACGTGAGTGAAAGACGAATGTATGTAACTGATAAAAATATGGTAATAATGAGATGCATGGCATGTGACAATGTGACTACATGCCAGGTTCACAATGCGCTCGCAGCCGTTTCGCTGGCTTCACTTATGCTACATTTGGTAATACGGAACGTGAATGGATGAGGAAAGTTTGATACTGCTGCAAACATGATAAACATGACAAGCGTGTCGTGTAACAACATGATTACATGCTGTGGTCATGATGTGCTCGCGGCACTTTGGCCAGCATCACATGTACCAAACTCGGTATTACGTGACGCGAAAGGACGACATAGGTAAATGGCACATCATAACATGATAATCACGACATGCGTGTCATGTAACCACATGACTGCATGCCACACTGATGATGCACTCGCGGCCGTTTCACTAGCTTCACATATGCCAAATTCAGTATCATTGCTCCGCTGCGGTGGTCTAGTGACTAAGGTGCTCGGCTGCTGACCCGCAGGTCACGGGATCGATTCCCGGCTGCGGCGACTGCATTTTCTATGGAGGTGGTGGCTTTGTGGAGAGATGATCACCACGCCGTCAAAAAAAAAAAATGGGCTCGTTTAGTCGACTACTCAAGCAGCGGCTCAGAGAGATCGTCTTTGTCTTCTTTCACTCTTGGATCTCACCCAAGCAAACCATGTGGCAATAGTCCCCCCCTTTGAAAGCATCGACTCGATGCTCGTAAATAAAAAAAATGAAGGTATACACACGCAGATATAGAGAACCAAAAGAGGGAGAGTGCCAATATAGTACCCGTGTGCTCAGATGTGGGCGGACGTTAAACAACCCCAGGTGGTCGAAATTTACGGAGCCCTCCACTACGGCGTCTCTCATAATCATATGGTGGTTTTGAGACGTTAAACCCCACACATGTATCAATCAATCAATCAGTGAATCAAATTTGGTAATACGTGACGCCAATCGAAGACGACGCTGTGTGACTGGTGCAAACTTGATAATCATGAGATGCGTGTCATGCGAGGATATGAATACAGGCCACAGTTGAAGCGCCAATACATTTCGACGTGACGCGGTGCGCGTGCTCGTCGGCGTTCATTTCGGCGCGTCATTCCGGCGGTGCCACGCCAAGCGCCGGGCCTGCCATATACTCGGAGGCGCACGCCGCGCTGCGTTGCTTGCATGCATGCGCATTTCAGCGCATCCGGCGTCTCTCCCTCACGAAAAGAGGGAGATGCAATGTTGTATGGGTAACGCATCGGCGCGAAATGCAGCACGTCGTATTTCGCTCCGGTTGCCGTCTGGCCGCGCCGACGGTCGCTGGTCGCGTCTGGAGTCAGGCTAGTGCTCGCGTTTTGCTAATGTAGCTTCGCGGTGCCCAGCGTGCGCGCGCGTCAACGCTACATCGGAGTATATTGGGACTTTTATGATGCGGTCGTGGCCGTTTTGCTGGTGCAAACATAATAATCCTGACACCCACATCATGTAAGAACATGACAACATGGCACGCTTATAGCATGCTCGTGGCCGTTTCGCTAGCTCCACATATACTAAATTTGATATCACGTGACGTGAATAGATGACTAAGGTAAACGACACATCCAAACATGACAATCATGACACAAAAGTCTTGTACAGAATGATTTACCTCCACCTTGTAATGTTGTGCTGAATATAAAGTGACATATCAACATTTCTCAATCGTGCTTTGCATATTATCGATTCCCACTGTACTTCAGATCTGCCATATTTTTTTGTTGTTGGTATACACAGTCAGTAGAAGCCGCATGTGGAGGACTGCAACACAGCCGATAAACTTTTAACTCACACATTTAATCCGAATAGCTATTCATTTAAAGAACGTTTACAATTCACTTGACAATATCAGGAGCGGTGCCCCATCCTGCTTAGGTGCTCAGCCTCGCCATTTTCATGTGCAGCACAATATAAAAAACTTTTCCGTGACTATAGGACTTTAAATTAGGCTTCAACTATATTTTCTTGAAGTGCTTGCTTGTATGCCTGTCGCAATGCAACAACAAGAGCAGAACTATGTAATACGGTGTGTACCATTTAATTAGTCATCCTATTGAATATCTGTGTTTAGATAAAAATGTTTAGCGGTTTTGAGTACTTTGTACTCAACTATGGGAGAGTACTAAGCCGTCCCACTAAAGACAGCTAGACCTGACTTCACAATGTACCCTTCGTCGCCCCTACCACTGCTCATGGAGCTTGGGGAAAAAATTTGACGAGTATTTCTGTGCTTCCCTGCAAAGAACTTCAAAAGACGATAGTGTTCTGTCTGGAGCCACTGTGTAAGGTATGGTGCCATCTCTAAGCAATGGGAAAAAACGAAAGCTTTTTTAAAACGCAGAGCCACTCGTAGGTGGCAGCGTCGAATCGTTTAGTTGAAGCCCCGGAATCTTTCAGGTAAGCTTAGAAAACACCCCCCTTTTAATTCATAGCGTCGAGTCATTCAGCGAAGCGTAATGAACACTTCAGTTCTTAGATTAGCGTGTCTCTGGATTTACTAAATAAAATACACTTTATATAACACTTGTGTAATAATGCTGTGCCTCAAATAAGCTAAAATCGGTTTTTACGTCAAAAACTGCTATGAGATCACAGCACGGGTCACGCACGGTGCTGTAGTTGTCCGTAACGAGAATCGCAAAAAATAAAAAATCTCACTAAATAAAACATCAAGGACAGAATAAGCTTCGAACCCGGTTTCGCCGCATGCAAGCCCAGTGTTCTGCCACTGAGCCACGAGGTGCTGGGAACTCATTTCTAAACTGGCCTTAGGAAGGCTTGATGTTGGGAAAAGAATGGTGGTAATATAAGAAATAAAGCGTTTTAGAACACCAAAGGAACAAGAAAGCGTCACACAATGCGAATTGCGTAACGAGTGGGTTGTCCAATGCTCCAACTCATTAGGAAACTTCTTCGTGATCACCTAATAAATGTGCCGCATGCCCACTTTAGGCATTATTCTTCATCGTTGTCAGCCAGTGCAATAAAAATACACAAAATTGCGCAAGTATGTTCGCCCGAAGAAGGATGAATAATAGCATATTGAATGCTGGCCACTACATAAAATTTATAAATATTCATGGTGTAGTGGGTACTTAGCAAGTGTGCTTGTAGCAGTTTCCCAAAATGTTTAAAAAAGCCACTGAAATCAACTCTTCTAGTTATCGCTGCGAGCATGCTGCGTGTTTCACGCAGGCCTGTAGTTTTTTTTTATTTACAATGTTCACAAATATGAACGCAGCCACCAGATCTAGATGGGTGGGCTTTGAGCACGGGCTTAAACTTTCATCGGGTGGCTGAATCATTGGACAGACACGAACACACAGAGAGACAAAATATTTTGTGTTGGAGCATGCCGGAAATACTAATGTTGTTAGAAAGTGTCTGGCAAGAGCTGCTATCGGGAGACTCACCTTCAGATCAAGGGCACGTGTGCCTGAATCCCGCCGCGTCAAGAACTTTTTTTGTCATTTTGATATTTTGCTTTCTTTTTCTTTACCATTTCTTTCTCTTTCTTTCTCTCTGTTCTTTTGTACTCGTTGTCTCACCCATGATGATAATTAGCGGCCATGATGTGTATGTGTGGAATGGGAATCACCCAAATCCTGCTGCGCATACCTATTGCTGATGATAGTTTTCGAGCACAGTCCTACACTTCACGCGGAACTAGAACACCTGATTTCTCAAAAAGGGGCCTCGCAAAGCTGTGAAAAATGTCGTTATACTTTTTTTTACAGAACAGGGCACTTCACATGAAGTTACCCGTAATCTCTGAGGGTATTTTCATTGTGCTACTTCGTTTTTTAATAAAATGCGACTTGAAGGCATTCGGCAGGTATCGGGTGTCCTGATGGGAGAGAAAAATGGTCTGGTATATCATTGGTTTCGCGTCACCCATCTGCACGTACTCCCATTGCCTCTTGTCATCTTAGTAGTGAGGAACACGCTCTTTGGGATAAAATAAACTTGAGGCCTAATCCCGGTGCTATAGTAAGATTTTACAGGTGGTACGTAATTATGTTGCAGTATTTCACCTTAATGCAGCATTTAAAGAACAAACAAAAGGGCTCCTGCCCCTAAAAACATGGCAACACCTGGTGACATCAATACGCAAATACTTTTCAGCCATGCTAATGGTACTGATTTTTATACATGCACCTCCTCCCCTAATATGACTTGGTGCAAAAGCGCTATACGCATTGTTGATCACTGTTGTGTCAATGAAAACCAATGTGAGTTAAGGAACAAAAATTCACAGCTTTTCCGCAAAGGCGAAGCAATGAACGCGATAGCTACAAATCGGAAGGTCAAGCGCAGAATGGCAAGTAGATAGAAACGTGCCCCGCGTTTCTCACACACAAATGACACTCGGAACGTACGCACAAGTACAGATGAATGCCAATACGCGTCTCAGTTGTTACTTCGCTGTGTCTAAACAGCGCGCCGCCCTTTTTGCAAACGGAGGCTGTGCAACGATTGCAGTGACCTTTGTGCACCCCACAGCTACAACAGAATCGTTTCAGTGCGAGCCCCACGCCAGCCAATGCGTGTGATCCTTCCCACCAGGAGATAAAGCACGCGAGAGTTTGTCCACTCCCCTCCTCTCCGCGGGCCAAAGTACGCGTGAGAAATGAGAGCCCCCGCACGCCCGTTGCGCCCTTTTGGTGTTAATGCTGAAAACACAATAGTTCCCTCTCCCCGAGATGCCCGACAACAGCGAGAAGTAGTAGATTTCAATAACATGATGTTTGAACATTAACGAAGGCGCTCTTTGATGGCTCTGTGGTTAACGCCTCGCATTCACGACGTGGAGGTCCCACGTTCAATTCTGCACGCCAGTCTTTTTCTGGATTTTTCTCTAGCGTTTTTTATAGTTATCGATACGTATACATATACGGTGAGCGACGGCGACGCGTACGCTGGTGGCAGAATCAAGTCGAGAGTGTCCACACAATTGCCGTCACAATAAAATAAAAAATTACGGCATATTCACGGGGTGAATGATGATGAATGGGCGAAGCTCCGGAGGGATTCATCGGTAAACTGTGAATCTTCCGTGTAATTCGCCCAGTCGATCATCATGTAAAGACGTGAGAAACGCTGTGTGTGTATATACACAAATCAACTTTTATTTGTTCTTTGACGATGGATGGCTTGCGATGTCCCTTGCCTCGCGCGCTCGCACATCGGGATTCTGTCTGCGAGCGCGTGCTGCTGCCGCCTTGCGCTCTCTCCGCTGTGCAGCCTTATCTATCCGGCGACTCCGAGCGCGCGCTAACAGCGAACGGATTTTATTACAACGCTCCCCCTAGCGTACGTCGCCGCACTAAATCGAACGATTGCCTTCAACCAATGACACGCGCCATATGTGACATCATTCCTATTTTATAAGATATCGCGTCTTTCATCAACTACAAGTACCGCTTTCTAGTTTATAACATCTTGCATCTTTTCATCATCAGCTACAAGTACCACCATCTAGTAAACACTACAAGAACTAAACGAGAAGTGGCTACATACAGGAGACGGTACCGCCATCTAGTGAACACTGCAAGAACTAAACTAGAGGTGGCTACATACAGGGGACGGTACCGCCATCTAGTGAACACTGCAAGAACTAAACTAGAGGTGGCTACATACAGGCTACAGGGGACGCACAGCCCACGCCCTAAGGAGCTTCGCCCCTAAAATAAAGAATGCGTCGCATGTGATACAAGTGACATTCAGAAATTTGATCTGGCTAGCGCATATCAGCAAAAGGAGTTAAAGCATGGGACGTGAACTTGTCAGCGTGCCTGGTTGCGGCAACAAGCTCATAGTGCTCATGATGAAGAATTTTATGCTAAGTACAATAATATTCATCTTGTTGAAGCTTTCCGAAAACGAAGGTGACTTTTTTGACATTGCGTGAAAGAATATTTACGCGAACAAAAAAGCAGCCTCTTTGCACACTTTTGTTATCTCACGAAAGCCGTATAAACGCGTTGTGATCACGTATATTTTCTGTTGATGAATTATCTCGCCATAAATGACCACATTCGTTAAAGAATCCCTGGAGCATGCTTTCATTTTGTTTTCATTTTCTTGGTTTTGCTGGTGGCAATGAATCCCTTATATCTCTTCATTCTTTTAGGAAGCGGACCTGGCGGTGGGCGACTTAACCATTACGTCATCGCGAGAAGAAGCCGTGGATTTCACGCTTCCTTTTATGACGCTGGGAGTGAGCATCCTGTTCAGAAAGAACCAAGAGGAACACTCTCTTCTTTTCTTTCTCTCGCCCCTATCCTTTGATGTGTGGTTATGTGTTGCTGCAGCACACGTGGTGATAAGCCTATTACTGTGCTGGGTGACTCGTATGCAAACTTTCCGGTGGAGATGCATCAGAGCTACCCAGACACACTACTGCTGCGAAAGCCAACAAACACCAGCGTATTGTAGCCATGACTGCGTCGGAGCAGCAGTGTGTGAATCTGCCCATGTAGACGTCATTAACGTGAAAGGTTATTCCAACAGCCTCATCACGCATCTTGACTGCAGAAAAAGCAGCGGTTGTGAAAGCGTAGACTCGTCAGATATTGTGAAGAATCGTCTGACCTTGCTGAACAGCTTGTGGTTCACGATCAGCTCCATCATGCAACAAGGATGCGAGCCTTTACCGAGGTGAGTATTCGCCTCTTGTCATGAGAATGCCAGCTGCATTGCTAAATTATAAGCTGATGACTGCATCCTGTACACAAAAATAGAAAACAAGATAGACAAAATTTATTTGAACGATGCATTTAATAAGGTCATTCTTTGTTGCGATAAGTAACAGGTGTCCATTTTAAAAAGGCGTTTTATCAAAATTTCTCATAAATGTAACTCTCTTCATTTCACATATTCAGCGAATAATACTTTCTTGGAGGAGGTATAACAATACAAGTAGCTTGGTCTTTAGACTTCACATGACCAAAACTGAACGAAGCATATGAAAACTATAATAAGCACATGTAATTACAAACTGTTTTATCTTAACGAGCTGTCAAGCTTTCCACTCCCACTGTTTGCCTTACTGCATTCAAGGCTATTGTACAGCCTACTCTAGATTATGCATCGGTACGCTCACACTAAAACCAATATCAACGAAACGAAAAAAAATTCATAGGAGCGCTGTTAGATTTATTTATAACAGTTTCGGCTGTACTTCAATAACAAGTTTTTTAGCGAAAGCCAACCTTCCAACTCGAACACAGAGAAAAACTGTATTGAGTTGAAATTTTTGTTTCAGTCGCATTTAAGGTTATTTTAACGTAGACATACTACGCATACTTCATTTTCAGACTGTATTGCCACACGGCGGAAGCACGCATTCATATTGACTCATTTCCCTACCCGTAATACCACATTAAAATAGTCGTTTTCCCCAAGACATTCATCTAATGAAGTAATCTTAATAATGACGTCGTTTCGCAGTCATCCTTGAGTCTTTCACTACGCAGCTTGAACAATAACGGTGTGTGCTCTATTACATCAAGTAGTGCTCTGTATTTCAGTCACCGCAGTGTTTATTCTACGCTGGTGGTCATCATGAGTACAGTGCCTATTTATTTTGTTAAATGCCCTTGTGCATGTTTGTTGCAAAATGTCGATTTCTTTTTTTACATATTTAACCAGTCCGGTTAAGCCTCTACATACTTTGTCTTATTTTTTCTTAACAGTTGCGTACCCACTTTTCTAAAACCCTCTTTGAGGGTTGCAGTATTGATAAATAAAAATAGAGAACAAAATAGAGGTGAGGTTACATAACTGAGGCCATGGTCTTTTAAATCTTATCAAAATAGCACTCTCAACAGAGCTATAAATTCGGCTAGTTGTTCATTGTTCATAATTTCTTCTCACACTTCGTATTGCCAGACGAAGACGAGACAAGTATTTCAGCACCGGGAACACGCAAACTCACAAGTGGTTGATTGAAATGTTGGGATGTGTGACAATAAATAAATCAAAATCATTTTCACTTTGAGTCTTCTGAAGATGGGAATAAACCAGTAAGGAGTTTCCACTGAAAATGCCACGTAGTCCTTGTCTCGTCCTCCTCTCGTAATAGAATCAGCAAAAAGAAATCCTGAATAATACTCTTGTCTGCACTTGATTTGAATTTTCCTTTGTCTTGTGACGACAAATGAAGAATGCCTCTTTTTAAGAATTATTGAATTCCAGTTGCTTACAAAGATGACTTCACTGAAGGCAGATGTACTTTTTCATATATCCTGTAACCACACGTTTTGTTGATTGTTATAAATATTTATGAATTATTATTTACAGGGATTCTTTCATACAGGTGTAACCACTATATATTTGCAGACTATACGATGAGCCACTTTCCCAATAACAATAGCTTTAGTCTACTGCGGTGGTGCAGCACACAAAGTGCTTGCTCTACTACTGACCCGGAGGTCACAGTTTCAATACAGGCCACGCCGTTCACATTTCGGGGGAGGCAAAAAGCAGGGGCCAGTGTAAAGTGTGATATCAGTTCAGGTTACAGAACACGAGATAGTCGAAAATTCCGGAGCCGTTCTTTACGTTCACCATAATCATATCTTGTCTTTCGGAAGTCAAACACCAGACACTATTAACGAAAGTCGTGTTACACATTGTGTACTTCAACTGTCGCAGGTCCACATCGACGTTCATAATTTCTACAACGTGGTGGCTGTTTTCATTTGTGCTGGTCTCCTCCTACACGGCGAACTTGGCCTCATTCTTGACCCGAGAGCGTCTGAAATCGCCCATAGAGAGCGTCGAAGATCTTGCAAAGCAGTCAGAAATACGATACGGTTGCGTGCGCTCTGGATCAACGCAAGCCTTTTTTCAGGTGAGGTCGTTTTACGCTGCGAGCTTCGTACAAGCTCGTGTATATGTGTAGACGTGCGGCAACTAATAAACAGTGTGAGCAGCTCTCTTTATGACTCATACAAAGCAATAATGTGTAAACGTGCGACTAAGAAACACTTACCGCCTAAAATAAATAAAAACTAAAAAAATTCAAAATGTCAGCACCTGGTGTCATAAATGGTCGTGCAAGACGCACAGCTTCAAATAAGCGTTTGCCGGTCTATCTCGGAACAATAGAGGTGATGCGCAACTGAGAAGCCCATTTGCAGAGAGCATGCTGCTAAAAGTTGAATTCGATGAATGAAATGAAAGCAGGTCGCAGGCAGGTGGGCCAGCCCACACTAGACTGCAGTGCTCTCATGTTTATTTACGGTCTTCATCAAAATGCTCATGAACTACGCAGACGTGACTGATTGAAAGTTTTCTTTTATTTTTTGAAGCCACTGTGACAATAGCGTATAAAACCAAAACTGACGAGAAAAACTTTGCATTCAAGTGTCAGTGACCGCAGTAGCGGTCATTCTGAAGACCAGTATAAATATTTTTTTGAGTATTGATGTCTAATTGATTATCTTCGTAAATGACTTAGGTACATTTGAGGTATCGGAAATACCTTCGGTAAAATGGTACCCTGGGCCTTCCTCCCAGTTTTAGCTCCAACGTTCTTTAGTATACCGGCCTTTAAGGAGACTGGAGACTAAACATCGGGACTGCAGGCCTGCCAGCTGAGGTTACTTTGGTAACGCTGACTTGGGAAATAAAGGAAAAATCAACCTGAAATGGTACCTTCTCTAAAAGATTCATTTATTACAACGTTCACTTGAGCACTTGAAAGGCGAAATTCGAGTTGGCATGCGATAGTTTGAAGGACACCGAATGGAGAAGGTGCTTTTTGTCAGTTATTCGTAAACAAACAGAGTATACAACCCAACAGATGAAATGATAAACAACGTGCAATTGAAACTTATACCTTTCTGAAAGCAGGACGAAAGATACTACGCACATTTCACCACTAAAGAATGTGCTTGGGCTGCAGGGTCAGGGTTCCCTCAACACAAAATACTGATACAATGTGCGCCAGACGCTGTTTGTGTCTGCTATTGCGTTTTTTTACCTCATGGATGGCTTTTAGACCACAGGACTATGGGTAAATAAATGAAGATTTTATTGCATGCGGCATACAAACAAAGCAGCTTATGTCAACCTTCAGAAGAATCCAATGATTGTATAGAATGTGGCATACGTGGTCGGAGAGCCAGTTTTAGGGCGAAGCTCCTTAAAGCGGCACACGTTCGTCCCTCGTAGCCGTAGTAGTAGTGTATAACAAGTATCACATTTTGACCTCCAAGTTGGTGCCGGTGAAAGATTTCTTCCATGTGTTGTTGAACAATAAAAGAAAGTGTTCAATGTACACGCCAATGGCTGTTAAGGGGGAATGAGAGACAGGAAAATTCGGCTTTTAGTTAACGCGCACGCTGGGAATTTTTTATTGTTCAACAACGCACAGAAGACAAGAAAGGGGTTACTTGGTTATACTCGCTGGGCGTAACCTCCTAGATTTTAGAACGGTTGAGCGAGCGTTGGGCCGCAGTGCCATGAATACAGTGAACTATAGTATATACCGTGAACTCGAGGTAGTTAAAGATGGGAAGTAGACACGAAGCGCAAGCTGTAAGAAAGTGTGCGTGTGCCTCCTCTCGTTCAGTCCTTGGAATGTCCGCTGGATGGCGGTGCTTCTATATTGGATATCAAAAGAGCGTACGATAGCGTGATTCAAGAGGAATTGTGGGGAATACTGGACACAGTAGGCGTGGTATATGTAGTCACTAACCTTTTAAAAGATATCTATAAAGGTAGCAAGGTAGTTATAAAGTGGGAAAAACAGGTATCCAAGCCTGCAGAGGTAAAACGGGGGATTAAGCAGGGGAGTCCCTTGTCACCCTTATTATTCATGGTGCACCTACAAGGATTAGAGGCCAAATCAGAGGGAAGTGGACTGGGTTTTAACCTCCCTTTCGTCAAAAAAGGAAAACTCATTGAACAGGCACTACCAGCATTCATGTACGCAGATGATATAGTGCTAATGGCCGACAACAAGGAAGATTTGCAGAGACTGGTGGACATCTGCGGTAATGAGGGAGATTGGTCAGATTTCAGATTCAGTAGGAAAAATCAGCAGTCATAACTTTTAATGACAATGAAGATAGTGAGCTGACGATACAGGAGGTCATGCTAGAGATAACAGATAAATAAAAAAAATCTGGGCGTATGGATAAGCAATGGGGCCGAGTACCTGAGGGAACACAAAATTTACGGGACGACTAAAAGTAACAGGACTGCAGCGGTAATGGAAAACAGGACACTGTGGAATCACATCAGGTATGATGTTGTGAGAGGAATATGGAAAGGGGTCATGGTTCCTGGTCTGACGTTCGGCAATGCGGTCTCGTGCATGAGATCAGAAATCAAGCAAGATTAGAAATTAAGCAACGTGGAATAGGTAGGCTTGCCTTAGGAGCTCACGGGAATACACCAAATCGGGCAGTGCAAGCTGATATTGGATGGACATCATTTAAGGGCAGGGAAGCTAGCAGCAAGATAAAATTTGAGAAGCGATTGAGAGAAATGGGGGAGGAGTGTTGGGCTAGGAAGATATTCAGCTACTTCTACATGAAGAATGTCGATACAAAATGGAGGAAGCGAAGCAGAAAATTGACTGGTAAATACTTAGAAAACAGCAGGGGGGCAAAGCAAAAAGAATTATCAGTTAAGAAGAAGGTGTAGGCAGCTGAGACCATTATGTGGAGAATCGGCATGATTAAGGAGTCCGCACTAGAGATATATTGAAGTTTTTAGCAGGAAATTGCAAAGGAAAAGATCTAAGATAATACTCGGGGTAGTTCTTTACTGTTTAAGGCCAGGACGGGAGTATTGCGAACCAAGACATATCGGACCAAATACGAAGGGGTAGACGCGGTATGCAGTGCGTGTGGAGAGGAAGAAGAAACTGACGAACACTTGATAATGTTCTGAAAAGGGCTTCACCCTATAGTTCAAGATGATGGCGCAGAGTTTAATAAAGCACTAGGGTTTAGGGACAGGGAGGGCGAAATAGACTTTAAGAGGGTAGAATTAACTAGAAGGAGGTTATCTGATTGGTGGCTAAATTCAAGGCACGAGTGAAAGTTAAACCCTTCACTGCAAAGTACGAATCTTCAACCTCACTATACAAATAAAAATAAATATAGTTTTTGGTTCAATAAATATTACGGCTTCGTGGCGCTATCCTCCGCCCGATCAAAAGGGTACAGCCATATCCGGCCATCCATTCAATATATGTTGAAAAGATGCGAGATGGTGGTACTTGGAGTGTCGAATAGGTGGACGAACGGACACACAGACAAATGCATAAACGGACGCACTAATGACTGCACGGACGGATGGATGGACGCAGGAGCGGAAGAATGGATGAAAGCAGGGACGGACGCACAGATGAACGTGCGGACGCACGAACCGACGCACGCACGGACGGGCGGATATACGCACGGGCGGCCACACAGACGCACGCATGGTTGGACGGAAGCAAGAACAACTTTACGGACGGATGCTTCGCCCCACTATTCATCCTTCACTCCTTGGTTATGCTGCCATTTGTTTCAAGAGTTGGAGCTTTGGTTTCGCTGGAAACGTTTCATAGTTGGTAAAACTCCGGCTGGAAGCGTCGATAGTTGATTGGTAAATTTTACAGCGTGTTTGGAAAGTGAGCAACCATATTTTCTAGTCAACTTCCCTAGGTTCTCCCAGTGATTAAAGTGCGCTACGACTGAGGAAGAAAATTTAAGGCAGGATGCTCAGTGATTTCACCCGTCCTTTCGAATTCTGGTGGAGTGCGTTCATTTTGTGTAATGTACCAGTGGTCGTAGGAGTAAGTCGTGCTCACATCACTTGTTTTAGTTGTCACGCAACAACACCGCATACAGAAAACTTACTGGGAAATTTTAGTGCTTAATTAGCTAACTGAATCTGAGCTGACAAAATGCTGGTAGAAAGGTCAACAGCTAGTTAGCGAGGTTACTAAGATGCTTAAAGCAGCGCAAACATCACAAACGAACAACACACTGTGTATCTTTTTAGTGGGTGTTGTTCGCACCGATTTAACCATTAAACTGGAAAAGTACCCCTCTTAGGGCTTTGTTATTCGTCGTGTGTGGTCGTGACGCTGACGGCCATTGTCCATTTTATATTATGTATTTGAAGTTTGTATATTCAATGAACGATAGGTGACATTCACCATGGCAGCTGGAGACTGAATGTCCTATAATGTGTTCTGCTAGAAAGAACAATGTCTCAACGTGTTTCTTTACCGAAACCTACGCGCTATTGCAACGAATGAATGTTCTCACGGTGATTTCAAAACGGAGTTGCTGGTGTTCGCATGCTTACATTTATAATAATATATAGTTTTAATTTTAGAAATTATAAAGTTTATGTAACCAGCAGCTTAGAGGCGCTTAGGTGCGTCATCGAGATTTAGTAAACAACCGTTGTTGCTCCTCAAGTTATTGATGTAGCTTTATTGATGAGCGACATAGGCCTTTTCTCATATTGGTTTTTTCCGGTTTTTCAAAAGAGGTAACCCGCTGTGGCCTTTTTCAGGAGTCCAAACACGAGACGTACGAGCGCATGTGGCAAGCCATGAGATATAATCTGGCACCATCGAACACCAAAGGAGTTGCACGGGTGCAAAGTGGTGGCTACGCTTTTCTCATGGAGTCCACGAGCATCGAGTACATCGTTCAGCGCGAGTGTCAGCTGACGCAGATCGGTGGTTTGTTAGACTCTAAAGGATATGGTATTGCACTGCCTCCAGGTAAGTGATTTTCAAGTAGTACCACTAGGATTGTATTTGTTGTTTGCTGAGGAGACGTCAAAGAATGGTTAGAATATAAAAAAAAGTTAATTACTCGAATAGATTCGGTCTTTCCTTCCACTGTTCACTTATGGTCCAGCTTATGGTTGCAGAAGTACACATGAGCCTATGTTCGATATTCTCACGGAAACAAGGTTGCCGGTAAATTTTAGTGCTACTGCCACTAAGTCGTAGGGTCGAAACCCGGCCACGGCGGCCACATTTTTGAATAGTTGAATATGGTCGAGTGACATTTACTAAGATTAGGCGCACAGTAAAGAGCGCTATTGATGGAGAAATATTCTGGAGCCGTACACTATTGCGTCTCTCATAATCCTATTGTGGTTCTGGGAAGTAAGCCCTACAAATTATTACCAGTGCCTCTATTCATCATATACTACAACGCCTAGCAAATCTTGATTTCCCAGATTTTTATTGTAGTGGCTTTTATCTAATAAGTATGGATTGTGGTTCTTCAAAACAAAAATTAGAAGCCGATAAGAGATCATTTTGTGGCTAAGCTATGATATTAGTGCTGTTATGTTAGTATAAGTGGGATGCGGAATATGGTAGCGCAAGATATGATGTTAGTACTGTGTCTTGCTTGAAAGAGCTTGAAAGTAGGTAAGTTTTCTACATCTTGAGTGTTTTGTTTTTATTATTATGGTAGCAAAATAAAAGCTTTAAAATACTGTTTAACAGTCAAAACCAGCCTATTTTGTTCGTTAGTGTTGCTTAAATCTGGAACACAAGCTAACAAAAGCCAGAACAAAAACAAAAAAAGACCAGACCAAAAATTATGCGTATAGAGAATTCAGCAAGACAGTCTTGAATCTACGGCTTTTCGTGTCAAAAATTATTATTCCTGCCCTTACAGACGTTTAAAATGTATAGCGCAGCGCATTCCTCAAATTTCGACAGAACTGGCGATGCGGCGAGTGTATGCCGAGACCCGAAAAACGCCTGTCTAATTTGTTGTTGCAGATGTATCTGATTCCTGAGTCTTTTCACGGCAGAATTTTCTGTTTGGTTTTGTAAGAGGGTAATTTGCCATTGAAAGGGCAAAAATGTCTCCCGTTTGTGTTCATTTCAATAAAACATTGAACAGTATGTCTAGTGTCTTTGTGAATATATCATAATTAGGGTATATATCAAGCTTGTGCCTCCCTGTGCTCTGTGTGTGTTCATGATGATATATTGGGAGCGCAAACTAACGGGACGCAAAGGAGGAGACAAACGAGTGCAGCCTTTGTGTTTCGTTAGTTTTCGATCCTAATATTTCATTATGAATATATACTAACTAGCCCATTCATCCACCCTTTTGCTCTTTTAGTGAACAGTCGAAAACGTTCATGACGTGCCAAGGACTATATGTGTCCTCAGATTTCTTAACTGTTAAATATTATGTATTTATTTTTCGAAAATAGGCTAAATATTAGGTCTAAACTTCTACATATTTTGTGAGTTGAATAATATCAACACCTTCATGGAAGTTAAAATTTATAAGAAGGTTGTATAATATACAGGTTGAGTTATTTACAAATCTATGATTACTTGATACCTGTTGAGTTGAATAAAGCTAATTAGCAATATTGGCGTTTGCAACAATATATAATTTCATAAATACGGTCCGTGAAAAAAAGGTGACCCCCTGACTTGAAGAGAAGGCTTTATAAACTCTGTTGCTCTCCGGTACCACACAGTCACCCTCGAGGATGAGACCAAGTAGGACCCGAAGTGTCGAGATTTCCTGTTTTATACATTCATTGAATACGTTTATCGGTTTTCGTTTTCAAATGTTACTTGCTTCCCAACCAGAGAGAATCTGTCGAATGTTCCTTTTTAGGATATGCTGATGTATATCTCCTTGTCATTATTTAATGAGTAGCTTCCTTATATTAATATCAGCTTTTCGGCTCGAATCCTTGCTATCTATTGGGTCAAGATTCAAAAACACATTTGTACTTTCTATATCAACAGAAAATATTTCTTTGATTTGTAAAGGTGTCCTTCTCTCAAAAATTGCCTTCTCGATACACACAATACGAGGTGGTTTCTATTCACTTAAAGAAGGAGTGCGATGGCAAACTTAATTCTTCAGGTTATTATTTCAAGCATGAAACTACCTCAGAGGCAATCTTCTGAAGATACGTTATATTTTATCACGAACCACCAGTATTTTTGTGGATTATTTTCGTTTGTAATAAGTTTCCTGTTTTGTCCACAATAATGCCTTACCAACTTGCTTGAACATCGATTTTAACGAGTAAATATTGAAGCTGAACTACAAGAGCACTACTTCAGCAATGATATAAATGCCGCCTAAGAAATAATTGGTATATAAAAATTGTTGAGACTTTGTTTCTTCTAGAAATTAAGTATTCATTCAGCGAATACGTGTGACTATATTACTTCACAGATTAAAAGTGCTTAGAAAAAGCATTCAAGCTTTCGAGCTTGAATGCTTCTTCGAAGCTCTTTTTAGACTCATAAGTCATAACACCAAGTGTGCATGATACCAAGCCCTTCTTTCATTCATTCATTCACTGTTTATTCAGACAAAAAGAATGATTTCCTAGGTTGAAGGGACTAAAGAAAGATTACCTCGGCCTCACTAAGGTCTCTCCAGCCATACATTTGCTCAGGTGAAGTGGAACAAAAGATACAAATTTCATTCTGCTTTTGAATGAGGGGACACTTCGAGCGCTTGTTTGTATGAACGTATGTAGAAACATCAACCATCCCTTGTTACCGGTATACACAAAAAGTTAATATTTGTTTATGAATATGCATGCATCTGAATAACGTGAAGTGACAAAAGCACGCAGATTGAAAGTTTGTAGGTCTTAGAAACCAATGTGGCTTGTCTACGTGCTAACTGCTACCCGTAGTAACACAGTTCTAATAACACTTGCATTTACTTATCCCACTACTTCTTCCTTAGGGTCGCCCTATCGAAGCCTCTTTTCGTCAGCTATCTTGCGGCTTCAAGAGAATGGGACGCTTCAGATGCTAAAGGAGCGATGGTGGAAATGGCGCCACCCAAGCAGGCGCTGCCCAGAGGAAGACGGTCCTTCTAGGCCTGGCTCAGCCAGCGAGCTGGGTCTGCCGAAGTTGGGCGGCGTTTTCGTTGTCCTACTTTCTGGCCTCGGCCTTGCCTGTCTAATAGCCTTCGCGGAGTTCTTCCTTAAAACACGTTCTTCTCCAATTTCACAGGTAGCCTGTGACAGCCTTTCCTTAGGAAAGGAGGCATTTTTGCTGAGTAAACCTACAGAAAAATGACTTTACGGGTGGTAATGTATGACTGCTTATCAATAAATATATATGTAATCAGAAGTATGTCGTGTGTCTGCAGACTTTGAGAACATCACGCCAAATAGTGTTAGCCATAGGTCACTGTCGCTTGCATGGACGTTTGGGTCACTGCTATTTTAAAATACACACGAAATGTCGGACACGAATATTGTGCAGATACAAGTGACCAGATTACGGGGTACAGTCGACATGCGTACGTAATTTATCACACATGCGGCTCTAAAAAGGAAGCATTGCTAAACTTCATCAATTTTATCAGGGCGAGCAACAGTGGTATATAATAACAAACGCAGGACTGTGCTTTCAAAACACAAAACTTAAAGCATATCCACGGAGTGAATGTTAATGAGTGGGTGAAGCGTCCATCTGTCTTTCTGTCTGTCTGTCTGTCTGTCTGTCTGTCCGTCTGTCTGTCTGTCTGTCGTTCTGTCTGTCTGTCTGTCTGTCTGTCCATCCGTCCATCTGACAGACCCCAGTTTAATCGTCAATTATACGAAAACCTTGTCGCAATCATGTGATCCTATATACTATTTTACTTGTAGACACACATCGCATCTAGTAAGAAATTCATTAACTAGAGCTCGCTACTTACTATGTAACATTTACGGGGGAGGGAATGACCCACCCGCTTAAGAGCTTCGCCCATAAAAAGGATAAGATGCAGCCATTAAATGGGAGCCGTTGAGCGAGTCGCACGTCTGAGATATATGCCCCAAAGAGTTTTTAGGTGCAATTCATGTTGGATAATTACTTGTGTCTTGAACACAGCAACTCCAAAAAGGGAACTCCGACAGAAACAAAGGAAAATGAGCAAAATACACCTGTAACGTGCTGATAATTATGAAGGTCAAGTAACTACACAAAAATACAATTGGGTCTTACAGACAAAAAACTTGTATACAGCCCTAACATTAAGAAGACTCCCAAGCACATATACAGAAAAAAGTAGCCGAGATGATAAACATATTCTCGCCAGTTCAAGATAACGTTTTGTTCGTTTAAATTTTTTATTGCGATAGAAATTATATGGACGTTCTCGGCTGGATTCCGCCGCTGGCATTGGCGTCAACGTCATTCACCATATATGTATACATATCTATGTATATAAAAATACAAGAAAGAAAAATCTTGAAAAATACTCCAGCGTGGGGAATCGAACGTGGAACCTCAAGGTCACGTATGCGAGGCGTTAGCCACTGAGCTACGGAGAAGTGTTACTTTTTTATCTAATGCTTTCTTGACTATCGGTCAGGCTAATCTGACAATCGCACATAAGACGCGTTTCAAATGTGTTAACGAATCGAACAAAGATATCATATATTCAACGCAGTCGATAGCCATATACACATCTCACACTTTGATAACAGGTTCCACGAAACCCTAATGAACTGACAGAACTCTTACATCACTGTGTCTGTACAATAACGTACTACGCCAAACCGAATAAGACCAAGCAAGAAGATAACGTCCAAACGTTCCACAGCACTCTCACAAGGCACAAAATGGATTCATGCGGAGTAAGAGGTAAATCTTTTTTCAAACTTCTCTGTAAAGTGTACCAAAAGAAAATTGCATTCTTACAATCAATAAATGCATGTTGAACGGCTTAAATTTTGTTACGAAGCAGACAGCTGCTTCACCTTGGTGCATACATCCCTCTCTCTTCAAGCCATGTTTTCACTGGCAAGGTTCACCTATGCAGCTTGAAAAAGAAAAAAATAACATTGGTTGGTGTCCACATGTTTTTCACTTGCTTTAGTACGTCTTGCCCATGTGATTTTTCACACATTCAACTATAAAGGGACACATGAAGAACATTCTGCTGCAAGTCTGTGATAAGGAGCTTCCTTTTCACTTTTGTTAGGTAATATATCGAAAACTTTGCCCTTAAGAAACAATCAGAGAACACAACTTCGCGCAAGAACGGTGACAAGGTGTGTCGTTCTCCCTTGACTGAAGATACAAAGAAGTCAGGCACGTCGTGTATTAGCGTTGTTTGAAATAAAGAACATGGAAGGCGTCTTTCTGGTCTTTTAATAACATGCAATGTGAGATTACATTGTTTAGAAATAGGTGGCACAAAGACAACCTTCCTTTTTAACACCCCTGAAACAAGTTGGTTCTAGATGTTCGCTCAGAAGAACTCCAGATGAACATGGCGAATATCATGTGGATCTTAAGGATGTTTTCAGCGTTAACAGCAAGAGGGCGCCATGAGCGTGCGGCGGCGTGCGCCTTTGTTTCTCGCGCGCATACTTTGCCTCGCGGAGGGCAGTGGGTGGTCGTAAATCCCCTAAACGCACACTCGCGAGTCTTTATCTCGTGATTGGGAGCATCTTATGTCTTGGCTGTCCTGAAGTTGCCACCAGAACGATTCTATTGTAGTTACCGGACGAAGGAAGGTCACTGCAATCGTTGCACAGTCTCCATTTGCAAAGTTAGCGCACTTTTCAGACACAGCAAAGTAACGATTGAGACGCTTATTCGCGTTCATAAAAACCTGTGAGCACGTTCCGTGAGTTATTTGTGCGTGAGAAACGCGGGGCACGGCTTGATCTGCTTTTCATTTTCCGCGTGACCGTCAAATTTGTTGCTATCATGTTCATTGTTTCACCTTTGCAGCGAAGTTGTGACTTTTTGTTTTAAAAGTGACACACTTCTTAGTTAACTTTAGCGACTTTGAGCGTATCTATCTATCTATCTATCTATCTATCTATCTATCTATCTATCTATCTATCTATCTATCTATCTATCTATCTATCTATCTATCTATCTATCTATCTATCTATCTATCTATTTATCTATCTATCTATCTATCTATCTGCCCACGACTTTTCGCTCTCCTGGCCATTTTGATAACGTATCAATACCAAACTTGGTATGGCATAACATGCCTGTAGAAACAACATATTTGATTAGTGATAGGATGAAAATCATGGCATGTATGTCATGAATGTCATGATATACATTTCACGGTCCTGCAGCTTTTGCGGTGGTTTCGTTCATATGGCATGTTGCAAGACTGATATGGTATGACATGATTGCATGGCAAACACAAGGAACAGATCATAACATATAAATCGTGACATGCGTGTCTTGTAACAACATGACTACGTGCCACGCTCATGATGCGCTCGCGGCCGTTCAGCCAGAGTCAGGCACACCAAATTTGGTATTACGGTAAGTGATTGAATGACGAAGGTATGTAACTGGTGCAAACAATATAATCATGAGATGCGTGTCATGTAACAATGTGACTACATGCCACGCTCATGATGCGCTGGTGGCCATTTCGCTACCTTAACTTTTACCAAAATTGGTACTACGGGACGTGAATGGATGACTCAGGTATGATACTGGTGCAAACATGAAAAACATGAGATGCGTGTCATGTAACAACATGACTACTTGCTACGGTAATGATGCGCTAACTGCCATTTCGCATGTTTCACATGTGCCAAAACCGGTGTTACGCGACGTGAACGGACGACGTAAGTGAATGACACATCCAAACATGGTAATAACGACAAGCGTGTTATGTAAAAGCATGATGACTTGCCACACTCATGATGCGCTCGCCATCGTTTTACTAGCTTCCCATGCGCCAAATTTGGTAATACGTGACGCCAATGGATGAAGAACGTATGTGACTGGTGCAAACATGAAAATGATGAGATGCGTGCCATGTGAAAACATGACTACATGCCACAGTCAATGTGCCAATACATATCGACGTGACGTGGTGGGCGTGCTCGCCGGCGTTCATTTAGTCGCGTCACGCCAGCGTTCCCACGCCAGCGTTCCCACGCCAGTGTTCCCACGCCAGGTGCAGGTCCTGCCATATCGCGTGCTGCGCTGCATTGCTTTGACGCATGCTCGCTTCAGCGCGTCCGGCGTCCCTTCGTCACGAAAAGAGGTAGACGAAGTATTGTCTGGGTAACGCATCGGTGCGAAATGCAGCGTGTCGTATTTCGCGCCATTTGCCGTCGGGCTACACCGACGAACGCCAGTCGCTCCTGGCGTCAGACTATATAGTGCTCACATTTTGCTAACGTAGCGTCGCTGTGTCCAGCGTGCGCCTGCGTCAACGCTACATTGGGATACATTGGGCCCTTTATGATGCGCTTGCGGCCGTTTTGCTAGCTCCACATATACCAAGTTTGGTGTTAATTGACGTTAATGCATGCCGAAATATATGACTGGTGCAAACATGATAATCCTGACACGCGTATCATGTAACAACATGACATACCAAGCTCAAAGCGCGCTCACAGCCATTTCGCTAGCTGCACTTATACATTTGTTATCACGTGACGTGAACATTTGATTGATATATGGGGTTTAACGTCCCAAAACCACCATATGAATATGAGAGACGCCGTAGTGAAGGGCTCCGGAAATTTCGACCACCTGGGTTTCTTTCACGTGCACCCAAACCTTAGCACACGGGCATACAACATTTCCGCCTCCATCGGAAATGCTGACCTGCATGCCGCCGCCGCCGGGATGCGAACCCGCGACATGTGGGTCAGCAGCCGAGTACCTTAGCCACTAGACCACTGCGGTGGGGCCACATGACGTGAATAGATGACAAAGGTAAACGACACATCTGAACATGATAATCATGACACGGAAGTCATGTACGGCATCATTTACCTACACTTCGTAACGTTGTGCTTATTTTAAAGTGACATATCGGCATTCCTCATTCGTGATTCGCATATCATCGACCCCCACTTTACGTGGGATATGCCAATTTTATTTCTTTTTTATTTTATTTTTTTTTATCTTGGTAGGAAGTACAGCCACTATTACACAGAACACACAACAAAAGCGCCTATGGAAAACCACCACAAAGAGCCAGAACTTCTAGGTGTGTTAGCTTCATCCTTAAGCAAAAAGAGATTGACCTGGCACCACATGTAATGAGGGCAATGAGGGTTACTAGAAAGGTTGGGTGAAGAGACGTTAATGGTAAAGAGCCCGCCGAACTAGAAATGTAACTCAATAAACAATTGTATCGGGCCTGCGCTTCCTACCAAGATGGATTCATACCAACTGGCCCCATACAATTGTGTATTTTTTTGACGTTCCTGCTTTCAAGAAGGCGCAATTTTGCTTTTTGCAAAAAAAAAAAAATCTTGTTGCTGTTAGTGCCAGTTGTTAGACAGTTCTACTGCGTTTATTTTATATGCGACGCATTTCTTAGCGAGCTTCGGCGTTTTTAGCGCATCTATCTATCTATCTATCTATCTATCTATCTATCTATCTATCTATCTATCTATCTATCTATCTATCTATCTATCTATCTATCTATCTATCTATCTATCTATCTATCTATCTATCTATCTATCTATCTATCTATCTGGTCGCTTACGTTTCGGTGCTCTCATGGTCAACCCCTTAACTTGGCGGGAATTAAAACCAGCATGTTAGGGTAAGAAGGTTTGACGAATATGACGTGCTGCTCAAGTCCACAATAAAGTCACAATCTCGTCACGGACGTCGTCAAACACGTCCCGCCAGACAGTGTCACATACCGAAGAGCGTGTATGTGCCGCTGGTATGTGGGTATGTGCCACAGGTGATTGACGCTTAGTATCTACCCAAGCACAACGAGAACACACATGGGCAATCTTGACGTGCGAGCATTGAAAAATACTCGGAATCGGTAGCGTTGCCCCCACGAATGCAAAGAATAAATGTCGGGGCCCCAGCAAGAATTGAACCCAACCATTCTGCGTGGTAATGAAGCATTTTATCACAGAGCTACGCCAGTTTTCGCAACTACTTTTCGAATAGGTGTTAACCTTCGTAAAACCTCAGTAGTGGTTGCACTGCTGCCTACCCAATTTTATAAACATTACACATGTGCTCCTTCCACTGTATATCCATCCCGTTGGGTTAACGTCAGTTGTGTTAAGTTTCCATGCGCCGAAGTTGATTTATGTGGCAGTGTTCAGAGCCAGCATCCTCTCGAGCATCAGCGCTTCATATCAACTCCTGGTGTTGCTAATACGAATGTTCCAGTTAGCATCGTTGCGCAAGTGCAAATAACTGGCTATATACACATCTGTAACTCTTCAACATACGTCTGTGCGTGCAATGTTTGCACATATATTTAGCGTCACTTCATGATGTGTCACTCAATAAAAAAATTTCAACATGGTCACCTTTCCTCCGCAAGCTTCGCATAACGTCGATTCCCAGGTGGGTGGGAGCTGCTGATTTCTTTTTTCAAGCCGCAGTGGGTACGTTGTTGGCGTACAACATGATGCGTTGTTGGCCTGCGACTTCAGTTTGAATCGCACTCACTAACTAAGCTTTTGTCTTTCTTATTGGCTTTCCATATTGTTTCGACTTGTCAAGTTCGTGTGAGTGTCCTGTTACTACACATTGTGCTCATTTCTTTTTCTCTTTAGGGAATGGGCTGGTGGGCTCGGTACGTTGACGGTGTCAACAGTGCCATTACGTCATGGCTTACCGCTTTTTTGAGTAATCGAGTGCTCTATGCCGAAGTGAACATGTGCACTAGGTGGATACATCGGCAATAGCTCCCCAGGATAGCTTGGAAGGTTCTATGTTACGAGTCCAGGCGCTTGGTTCCCTACAGAATGGTGTGACGCGAACACAGAAGGGAAGCAGGCCAGCGGTTTAGAGGGCTATAGACACGGGGCCCCAATTTATCTATCTCGCTCTTCTCCTAAAGACGACGCTCAATTCTTCGGTTCTTATTGGCCTTATGGCTCGCCTCTCGCACGGATTTTTTTTGCACCATCAGTCGCGAATTCATCAAGCTCTGTTCGGTGAACGTGTTGGTGTTCGATCCTGGCAAGTTCACTAGAATTGAGAAGCAGTGGTAGGTATTATGTTAAAACAAAAGGCATGGCCTATGTACATGTTTGTCTTAGCCAAAAGTAATAAATGCACAGTATTCGAAACGGGAAGCAAAAAGAAACTGCTTGCCGAGGAGGCCGATGAGCTTCGTCATTTGAGAAATAAAAATAACTAAACGTCAAAGATGCGACTAAAAATGTAAATTTGATGTAGAACCCCAGTGATGAATTTTACCTTGACTGCATAGCTTGTTGTCCCTATTATAATATGTATTCTCTTTTATAGCAATTCGCATAGTTTTGGTTTTGCGCTGTTCCAATATGTAAAATGCTGCTGTTATTGAAGACACTTTGTGGCAACTTTACTGTAATGGACTTGAATCACTCATGGCATGTATTGCCCCACATTAACCATAGAATGAAGATAACTAGCAAAAAAGTGTGGAAAGATTTTAGTGAACACAAACGTGTAATTAGGGAAGCCTTGAAACACCCAGAACATACTAGTTGCTTATTTCAGGCCCATAATATTTATTTACACAATATCAGGTTTTAACGAGCACATTTGCATTTTCCACGTCATAGAACTTTGTGGAAATTTTTTATCTTGACCTAGCCATTAGAAGTAACCAAACTGTTATCCAATATTAAGAAGTTGCCTTCTCTTTTCAATCACTGCGTCCGCATTTGTGGATGCGAACTTCAAAGAAACGTCACACGACACTTGCTTTTTCAAATGGCATGAAACTCGGTGTGTACACCGAGCTTCAAGCCATTTTTGGGTGGACAACTAGGAACTATTAATTTTAATGTGCTCCTTATTGCTCCAGATCAACACTTTGCTGTAGATACTACCATGTTTGATGACAATCATTTGACATGCTGCGGTCCAGAACCAACGCGAGAATTGTTTTACCCCGCTGGAAACAAATACAACCAGTAAACAAACTGTTCATGCATTTCAAGAATAACAGTCAGTTTTTTTATGTAAGTACTGAAGCTGGCTGGTAGTAGAATACCCAGATATTGAGTTGCACACTCAATAATTTGATGTAGGGGTACTCGCTCAAAACAACATTTCCATTCATTTTCTTTCTTGGATTGTATTACTGAGCGCGTTAGAATTGTGTCACGCGAATTTCACGTGTTTCTGATAATGACGCCATAATGCGTGTCTGAAGGGGCCACAATAGCAATATCTTGAGAAAATGCCCTTTACGCATAACATTGAAAGCTCGTCTCTGCGGCAAAGATCTTCCTTTAAATAATTACTTACATCATAAAAGTTTCGGAATCATGTGGCTTTGCTGAACCGTTCATAGGAAATGCAATGGTAAGCAGATAGTTGAAACTTTCAAAGATACTCAGGACAACCAGCTGTTTACAGTTTTTAATAGCCACCTAGTGCTCTTTAAAGCGATTTTAACCTAACTTTATTATAATTAAAACCCTGAATATTCTTGTCTATTCTTGTCATAAAAGTAGAGAAAATGAACTTGTTAAAGAAGTAAATACAGAAAAGTAAGTATTTTTGTGAAGACCAAGTTTTTCGAGTAGCATAAAGGAAAATATTATTGCTTAAAACGACCCGCTCTTCTATCATTCTTTATTACCCTGGCCCCTTTCCTCAGCAAAGCGTAGCCAGCCGTTCTGACAACTAACCTCCTTGCCCTCCCTATTCTTCTTTTTCTACTCTTCCTCTCCTAATGGAAATATTGTAAATATTCTAAATGGCACAAGTATTCAGCGTGAGTGCTACTATCCCCAAATTATTTTCGAGAGGCCTTCATAGCGTCTACACCAAAACTGTTGCTTTTCTGTAGCTTTAAATGCTCACTTGCAGTGGCCGCGCGATCACTTACATGAAAATGTTCTTTCTGGTATGCCCCATTGAGTTGTACAGATAGCCGACTGCAGCAGCACATGTCGCGTACTTAGTCGTGATCGAGTGCGCAATATAAGCTGCTTTGTAGATATCCAAAGCGGCGTTTTCGTAAAATGTTCGCTCCCTGCGCGTGTTCTGAAATAGTAAGCATGTGTAAACAGCAGTGATGTTTTTCAACATCATTGGTATTCTCACTTTAATAACTTCTCTAGTTTCACAAGTCTTTATAGAAATGTGCAGGATGTCTTCGATTAGCTGTTTTCGCTGGGCGCCTAGAGGGACCCAGCGGCGTTATCCTACATAACAAGCAAGTGAACATTATACGGTATAGAGAACCACACCGTAGCACCTCCTCTGCATGATTTTGATTTGATTGATATGTGGGGTTTAACGTCCCAAAACCACCATATGATTATCAGAGACGCCGTAGTGGAGGGCTCCAGAAATTTTGACCACCTGGGGTTCTTTAACGTGCACCCTAATCTGAGCACACGGGCCTACAACATTCGCGCCTCCATCAGAAATGCAGCCGCCGCAGCCGGGATTAGAACCCGCGCCCTGCGGGTCAGCAGCCGAGTACCTTAGCCACTAGACCACCGCGGCGGGGCAACACCTCCTCTGCATATCATATTAATCTTACTGCTTTTGAAATTGGCATAGGCTCCGCAATGTTTTGTCTTATTACGCCAACTATAGTATACAATCACATGACAGGTACGGCGGTTTCTCCAGTACTTCACCATATTCTGTATCTAATTTTGCCCGAGAGATCCACACAAGCAAAACGAAGCTACCTAACAATAAACGCAAATGCAGTTTTTTTCTATCTTTTTATATAAATCTAATGTTTATACGTCAGTACGTAAAAAGCAGCGATTACAAATAATAAATTCACTCGAAAAAGGATTGTCGTCTGGTAAATTGTTGCGGACAGAGCCGATTTTTTTTTTTTGCATCACGAAAGCTTTTTCTCAGCGAGGGAATGAGCCAGATGTTATCGCTCGCAGGATCCGAAAACCGCAAGTGACATTCTGCGAATCTTACCGCTGCCTTCATTCAGAATAATGGCTTTTCCGGTATTGCCCCTCATTTTTCCTATTATCGTTTCCACCCTACGTCTGGGACTTGAGCGATAACAGTGGGGCTCTGGCTTTTTTATCGTGAAAATCAGAAGCGCATGTTTTTTTGGCGGGCCAATCTCTTTATTGAGGTCGTCGTTAGTATGATATCTATTTTTAGCGCCTACAAATTGACCCTGCTGGGCTCTGCTGTTGCGAAAATGGGAATTGCGTTTGCAATGGCAATTGAATAAAGTCGGGCGGTGTGACTGTCAGAATCATTTTTTTCCATGATTTTCTTCGAAAATTTATGATGACGGCACCTCTAAGTTATCTGAATAACGACTGGGCGGTTCGCCGTTGACGTAGTAAATTTAATACTAATTGTAGTATTTTCTGATTGATTGATTGATTGATATGTGGGGTTTAACGTCCCAAAACCACCATATGATTATGAGAGACGTCGTAGTGGAGGGCTCCGCAAATTTCGACCACCTGGGGTTCTTTAACGTGAACCCAAATCTGAGCACACGGGCCTACAACATTTCCGCCTCCATCGGAAATGCAGCCGCGACCGCCGGGATTCGAACCCGCGACCTGCGGGTCAGTAGACGAGTACCTTAGCCACTAGACCAGTTTTTCTGTTATAATAAATGCATTCCCATAGATCCGCAGATCCTCAATGTGATTAAAACGCAGTGTAATGATATCTTGTTAAACCCGTGGTCAAAAATTTCTTGGCTCATAATGGCGAAGATTAGCATATCATGCGCTGTGGTAAGTTAGCATCAGGCTATTGAGCTGCTAACAATGAGAGAACTAGTCCCCACCCTGCAAATGGCGCTCACGTAACGATAAAGCTAAGATGGAAGATATTCGCATCATCACATCCACTGGGCCCATGCACGCCTATACACTTAAAAGCGCACTCAAATGCTTTTGGACAACAACATCAGAAATGTAAATTTTTTCGTCAGAAGCAATTCTTTGTTTCGTATTGCATGAAGATCTTGGCAGATCTTAATGCCTACACCTTGGCTCACAGCTAGCGGGAACACACCACTTGCAGGGTTGAAGATAACATTTCATATGATGCAGTCAGATATCGGCTAAGGCATCAAAAAGGATCAGAAGCTACTCACCGGGCTTCGTCAGGAAACACATCTTGCGCATAAAGAAGACATTATAAGTTAACATATATGCAGATCTTGCAGGTGTGCGCAAAAAAGAGAGTTTTAAACGGCACAAAAAGTGTCCACCTGGTCAGACGCAGGTGCTTAGCCGTGTAACAGTTAAGAGAGACAGGATCAACTGCTTTCTTTTTCGTATGTAATACATATTCACTTATTAGTCTTGGGCGCCCTTTTTTCATAGACGTGCCAGCACTCACCAATAATGGGCGTTCATTTTCATTAGAGATGGTGGTGCCTCCTGCTAGAATCTTAACAGGAGGTAGCATGGTGCCGGTGAATGGTGGATATAAAACGAGCTGAAGTAATAGCACATGCGCTTCTTTCTATTGGGTGCCGCCAGGTGTTAGTGCCACGTTCCACAGTCTGCAAACCTTGGACGATAAGCCATACGCATAATTAACAGAACACGCAGCGTACAATTGTGGCCATTTATTTATCCCTGGTGAATCTTGGCCTGATTAAGGTGCCATGACATTTAAAACTCAACGTATAGTCAGCAGGTTCAGCTGACTGCAATCACAATTAACCTGTTCAAGGCTATGTTTCTTCTTCAAATATGAAATTCTAGAAAAATTAAACTATCGTGCATGTGTCGTCGAAGAATGCCAAAAAAAAGCTTTACAATCATCTCAGTGAGAAGACAAAAGGTCTGTCAGTTTCCGGTGAAGTTATAATTGCAATTCAGTGAATTATATCAAAACTCCCCACGCCTCGTGGAGCCCCGCCGTGGTGGTCTAGTGGCTAAGGTACTTGGCTGCTGACCCGCAGGTTGCAGAATGGAATCCCGGCTGCGGCGGCTGCATTTCCGATGGAGGCGGAAATGTTGTGGGCCCGTTTGCTCAGATTTGGGTGCACGTTAAAGAACCCCAGGTGGTCGATATTTCCGGAGCCCTCCTCTACGGCGTCTCTCGTAACCATATAGTGGTCTTGGGACGTTAAATTCAAATATAAATCAATCAATCAATCAATCAATCAATCACGCCTTGTGGAATGCGCTTTCTTGCGAAGCACTCAATAATGAGTGCTATGGCGCCTTTTTTTGCTTTGTTCCAAGCATCACTAGAGAAATTGATGTGTTTTTTTAGTTGTAGTAACTGTGCACAGAGACTGGACTTACCATAAACGTGGACTACACCGGTGTTTAGGTCTGGCGTATGGACGGCACTCGTATTCCAGCGCATACGTCCGTATTTTCAAAACACTATATATTTACATCATCGCTCCTGTACGGGGTGATGATGTAAATATTGCCACGTGCGCATTCCTCTTTCAGCCGTGAAAAAATTGTGAGACTGGACAGACTACGCCTTGGTGTTGAGAAGCTTCGTGATTCTGTTAAGCCCAGACCAATTGTTCTCAGTTCCTGGCCCTTTTTACAAGCCCGAACCCAGCATATTGCAGTTTATTCAGAATCACGTGTGATTGAATCATCGCCGACATCGGATCACCACTGTATAAAGCCAGTCTCAGTGAAGGCACCGTTGAGTGGGCTTGGTAGCACGCACGCATCGTGCTGCTCTGACATGTTTCCGCTACTTTTCCTACAGGTAAACAATCGTTTCGCCTTATTTGCTTGACGTACTCGGTACCGTGCCTTGTTAGCACTGTCGAGCCCATGTTACTGTGTTACACTGATGTGTGTGACTGTTTAGGCATGATGGCTGAGATATTGTTGTTGTCGGGAGACATAGAATTGAATCCTGGCCGTAACATTTGTGCTGCAGTGGCGGAAGGATCATCTGAAATTTGGAAACTCCTTCAGGATCTTTAGTCTGGTCAAGCATCTCTTCTCACTGAAGTTAATTCAATTAAAGACAAACTGTCAGAAACCGATACTGCGTTTGCAAAAATTAAACAGAGACTCTCTAAGATTGAGGAAGAATGCTCTTTACTAAACAGCGTAAAAACTGAGGTACGCACCGTTCGAACCCTTGCAGAAAGCAACGCGTCAGTCATTGCCAGTTTTGTTGCTAGAATGGATAATTCCGATGACAGGGCACGGCGATCAAATCTCTTATTCTTTGGGGTGGCCGACAACTCAAATGTGACTTGGGCGCAGTCAGAACGTGCAATAACTGATCTTTGCAGTACAAACCTGAAACTTGATGTGGCACTTAAGACATCAAGCGTGGACATAAACTTGTGAAATTTGTTGCCGGAAAGATACCGTCTTGAGTATCTCCGAGGACTATTCCCCAAACACTCGCTCAGCCCGTAAAAATCTGCTACAGTTTGCCCAATCCCCACAAAAAGTCCTTCAAACATCGCCACGACAAGCTTGTAATCGGGAACAAAACGTATGTATTCGACCACAGCTCACAGAGTGTCATTCCTTGCGAGGTATAGCCACCATTCATAACCAAGAAACTTTCGAACGCTACTTCCTTGTCATATTTTTACACGAATATCCGGAGCGTTATACCCAAGAGTGACTCACTTCGCAACCCTATTGATACTATGGAATGTAATCTTGTCGCCCATACCGAAATCTGGCTTAATACTGACATATTTGACCCTGAACTAGAACCTGCCTTCTATAACTTCGACATTTTTTGGTGCGATCGATCAGCTAAACGTGGCGGCAGCGTACTGATAGCTACCCATGCCGGTTTACAGTGCTCAACCATAAACATTTCTTTCCATCTTGAACTGCTCTTTGTACGCTGAAATGCTCCCTGCCCACCAACTATTAGTGGCGTTTGTTGCCGCCCGCCCGACGCTGACCAATCAGTTGTCATTTATCTACACGAAGCGATACTTTACCTAGTATCTTCCCATCGCCAGGCGTCCAGTCTCTTGGTTGGGGACTTTAATATTCCGGCGATAAACTGTTGAAATCTCGCTGCGACAACAGCTAGGCATAACATGGAAGCTGAGTTTTTGAACACATGCCTTACATATGGTTTAATACAGATTGTTACTACCCCGACTAGACAGACTGACAACACTTTTACAATCCTCGACCTTGTGCTTTCTTCAAACCCGGATAGCGTTACGTCCAATAACTATCATCCCCGGCTATCTGACCACTCCATTATCCACGTTTCAGTTGAAGGCCAAGTTCCAGCCCAGCCGCGAATAAAAAAACGAGAACGCTGTACGATAAAGGCGATTACTCTAGCATGAATGCTGATAACAAAACTTTATGAAAAATTTTTGCCTAACTTTTGGATCGTTCAGTTGACAGTAACTGGTTACTTTTTAAGAAACAAATGCAGATTCCGTTATAAAAATACGTTTCCACTATTTTTGTAACTGAAAGACCAACTAACCCTTTATTTAAAATTCACTCAAACGCCTTAAGAGCAAAAAGAAACGCCAATATAAAACAGCAAAGCTCAAAATTAGTGCTAATGCTTGGGATAGGTATCACCAATCTGAGAAGCTTTACCTCTCGCTTTCGGCTAAAGCCAAACGATCTGTCTATAACATGTCGCTACTTGGTATGCTACAGAATAACTATAAACAGTTCTAGAAAATAATTAACCCTAATCATTCAAAACCAGTCAGCTTGCGTGACAAACGCAACTGTCCTATTCCAGCTTTTGATGTTGCCCAGAAGTTAAACTGTGCCTTCGGCTCGGCGTTCCCCAAAGAACCCGATGCAGGATTACCCAATTTTCCTCTTTATGATCATCCCGTCATGCCCGGAATTACCTTTGAAGCTAATGGCATAATTAAACTGATTGAATCAATGAAATTCACTTCATCATAGGGTGTTTACGGCATCAATTCAACAATCCTAAAAAATAATAAACACATATCTAGTGCAATACTTTCGCTCAATTTCCAGCAGTCACTATCATCTAGAGTGGTCCCAGAGGACTTGAAGTTGGAAAAGATTATTCCAGTACCAAAAAAGGTAATCTATGAGCTCAGAGTAGTTACTGTCCGATCTCACTCACCAGCATACCGCGTAAATTGACGGAACGTGTTATTTATTCACACGCAACAAAATGCCTAATGTCTTAACACCTTTTCCACCCGAATCAACATCGCTTCCTAAAAGGACTCTCGTGCGACACTCAGTTAGCCTTATTTATTAACGACATCAGTACCAGCCTCGATAAAATAGTTCCTGTAGATTCTCTATTTCTTGATTTTGAGAAGGCATTTGACATATTTCCACATAACCGATAATTTCTGAAGCTATCTTGTCTAAACCTTGATCACGCTGTATTGACTTGGTTACAAAATTTCTTGACTAATCGTAAGCAGTTTGTATTCGCTAACTCGCAATCTTCTAGTTTATCTCTCGTTCTCTTAGGAGTGCCTCAAGGAACAGTTTTAAGGCCCTTGCTATTTCAAATTTACAATATTGACTTGCGAAATAACATTCAATCTAACATATGTCTATTTGCTTACGATTGCATCTTATATCGTCCCATTCACACCTGCAACGGCAATTTAATTCTCCAGCGTGACCTTAGTATTAGTAAAAATTGATGTGATACATGGCTATTGTCTCTTAATGTCTCCAAAACCTCATCATTTGTTTTTCACAGCAGAACGACATACGTCCCGCATCGCTACGCAATTGGCAGTTCTAACATTTCATCTGTTCAATCCTATAAATATCAGGGTGTTTACTTAACCCAGCATCTGACTTGGTCAACTCACATTTCGAACGTGACCAACGATGCTAATCGCGTTCTTGGGTATCTGCGCCGTAATTTATGTTTTTGTTCTTCAACCGTATAACTGCTCGTATATCAAACATTGGTCCGACCTAAACTTGAGTACGCATGTGTGATCTGGGATCATTACCTTTCTAAGTTATCTAACACACTTGAATCGCTGCAAAACCATGCGGCAAAGTTTAATTATTTGGCCTACTCTTACCACACAAGCGTCACTATAATAAAAACAAACCTAATCTTCCTCTACTCGTAGCAAGACGTAAAGTTAAGCGGCTGTGCTTGTTTCATAAGTTTTATTATTCATGCATTGCTATGACAGTCATTGAAGAAGTTCATCGTCACTCTGACCGCATCAACCACCTATTGGCTGGTTACCAAGGAAAGGCTCTCACCTCTGCCCATCAGCATTCTTTTTTTATTGAAACAGCAAAAAACTGGAATGATCTGCCAACCAACGCCGATGTCATCTCCAGCCCCAACCTTTTTCACGAAGCAATCGAAGACATTATGTACTAAAACTTTTCACTGACCACCAATGACATTGTTCGCAATGAATTCCCACCCCTCATGTAAAACGCCTGAGTAGGGGCCTTTGAGGTATAATAAATAAATAAATTATTAGTGCTCGTGAGCATTCCAAAGGCAAAGAAATTTGTCATCAGATACTCAACAATTTTCGGAGAAACGTGCAATCAAATGAGTTCGTCGCCGCTCACAATGCACCCGAGTGTACGTTTAGTAACCTTCCGAATCTATATTATCTAGCTGCTCCTTTATACTGCAGAGAACGTGAATAAGGGATTTGCGTGTGTGTAGCTCAAAAGCAGGAACCTTGTACGAGTTGCTAATCAGGCTAAAAACTGAACTCTTTACCTTACCTGATAGACGAACCAAATGATAACTGTCACTCTCTAGAGCCATTCAATATTTCTTCAATTTTTGGAAGTGTAAATGAAAGAGGACAAAGAAAGGTTGAAATAATCGGTACGTTTGGGAGTCGTAAACGCACTTCGCCCTTCTGTAAAGTAATGTTGCGATGATGCCTTGTGTGATGCACCAATCAACACCACTCATGTCATTCTTGTGGAAATCGCTTTCACATAAGCAAACTTATTGTCGAGATATAAAGAACAATAACTTCATTGTAGCCGTAAAAGCTGTTTCACTTTCTGTGATCTTTATATCACTGGGCGAAACTAACATGAAAATATTTTGAACAATTCTGTGCAACCGACGCCAGAGCATGCGCTGCCAGCGTCGGCATTGCTCGTGATCTTCAATATGAGCTCTATGACAGATTGAACAAACGTGATATACAAAAAAGTGATTATGAATTATGCCAAAAACTTTAAGTTTTTTGAGTATGACGATTTCTCGAATGTGATGTCGCTACCTCTGCAAATATATTTTAATATTTTTTACTAACTCAAGCTATACAGAATGTATTTGAAGTTTAAAACACTGCTTGTATACACAAAAAGCGACCGTTTAAATTATTATGCTGCCATTGTACCCTAGTATATCTTCCCGCTTTTCTAAATATTTTTAGTAGCGTAGGACAAATTAGTTATAACATATTCTCTGTACTTAGAAAGCGCATGAACAAAATACCATTAAAACGAGGCAGGTAATGACAAAAAAATGCGGCGCTCTTTACCCCATAAATCTGTTTTGTACCCAAGGAAGAATGCCATGCTCACTTTCAATGACAAGAGCAAGAAATGAATGATTCCTAATCTATTTGTCAAACCAACGTTAAGTGGGTGCCTTTAACGCTTGGTGGCTTGATAAAATGTCATGCTAAAGGAACTCGAACTGCCCTTGGCTAACGAAAAAGATCAACATACCACGCTGGGCTAGCTGATTGTAGTCAGTTATCAAAATAAATTCATAATATTTACCTATGAATACTCTCAAGTGATGCTCAAGTCTAAAAAAGACACATACATGCCACACAAGTGAACTTTCACACGACATTAAGAGTGCGAGTGTTCTTATGCATCATATAATATTGTTATATATACAAACGCTCATGCTGGGATATTGACCTGACACAGAAAGTACATATTAGGACCGTGGTCACAGGACTATTTTCGAAACGTTGCATCACACAGAGATCAAGACAAAGAAAGAAAAGACAAGAGTCAGCTCTGTGACAAATGCGAGATGCAATGCCAAATTTACCACCAAAACAGTCAGTTGTTGGGTAGTTGGTTTGACATTTACACAGGGGATCGTGGATTGGATTAGGGAGAACGTAGACAAAACAGAAAAGACGCTAACTTGTCCAAGCGTATTTTCCGCCATGTGAGCGCGTTTTTTCCCGTGCTCTTTCTTCTGATCGAAATACGTGCTCCCCTATGCAAGAAATTCCACCAAGTTTTTATTACCATGATGAATGTTTGACATACTGAAGCAGGTTTCATCAATTCAATGGGAGCGAGCGAGTGGTAGCAGAGTGTAGTATACGAACAGGCGTCCTGCGGAAGAGAAAACATTCGCAATAGTCTATAGAAAAAAGAAATAACATAATGACTTATTAATAATTAGGTATTTATAAACTAACTTGAATAGTTATAAACATAGCACTTAATAAACAGAAATACATCATGGACCTCCACTTCAGGGGCTGACACGGCAACTTTCACACCATTCGAATTTATTGCAGGACCTTTTGCCACACAATACCAAATTGGCTGCCATCAGTGCTGTTTTAGAGAGAACCACACGGGAAAATCGTTCTTGAATTTCGGAACTGCAACACTTTGCCATTCATGAAATATATCTTTATCACCAAAGCATCGACTAGAATCAAAAGTGTAGTCAAGCGCATCATCTTTTCTGTTTCTTTTAGCACATCGACCATCATGGTGCTGTCGATATTGTCTGTGTAGTAATAAAAGGTGTTCTGAAAAAATTGATGTCATTAATATATTGCAAAGGACTTGATCGAATTCCGTAGACACTGTCACAACTTAAACATTCCTCCATGAGAATCGTTCAATGCCGATTGCACGTAGCCTAGTCAAGCACTTTAGCGGCAGAAAGCGATGCTAAAATAATAGCGGTATTATCTCCGAAGCCTTTGATGTTGACGAATGACAGATACAAAGCGAGGCGCCTGGATAACGTTTTTCTTGCTATTTTGTTGACTAGTTTACTGTTACGCTTTTGTATTCAGGCGGATCAAAATGTTCAAACCAATATCAGTTTACGTTTACTAGACTGGTTTCCAGACATCCTCCTGGAACTTTAAAGAGTTCTTTACGCTGTTTTCATTCCGCCAACTGACGTGGAGCAGTTACGAGTGCGCAAATACCAGTAGGTTGTTCTGCTTTTCATGTTCACTTTCTGTTCATTATTCGACGGGCAATTTTTCTAATTTTTTTGGAATGGTCCATCGTCGGTTATTCTAACAAAATTTATTATTATTAAACCAACTCCAAGATTGCGGCGTGAACAAGAAGATGGACACATGCGGAAGCGCATTGCCATCGCCTGGTTTTCTCGGCTGTTCGCTTCCTGGCTACGCTTTGCCTGCTGCTGCTGCTATCTTCCCGGTCGCTGTGTACCTGAATAAACTCCTGTAACAAGTGGAGGAGGTTCTGGGTACTCCTCCGTTGGCCCTTGATCTTCAGGTAGCCGCAGAGGTAAGAGTTTGCTTCGTCCACATGCTGAAGCACGACTTAAACGTCGTAACTGTTGCCTTTTTTTCTGCTGTCCCTGAAATCGGGATTCATTGTAGAGCAGTGACCGGATAACGCCGGGTTGCTGCGAGTTGGCCGGCAAAGGTGGCATGATCTCGGTCGTCCTCACGAGCATGGCTGACGATGGCTTTCGTAGGTGGCGGTTTTCCTTCCGCGGTGCACAACACACTGCGATGACCCACGGGAGCCCACTGCTAGCTCTGCTGCCTTCAACAGCGAGCGGCCATATTCCTCACACTGGAAACGAAACAGCTCACGCTTCCCTCCACGAGCTGTCTAATGCATTTAGCGTACGTGAAGCACGTTGTGTCGTTCCTATTTGTATATTATATGCGTCAGTTTTTGGTCTTACTTTCCAATTGGCCTGGGTCAGACATACTTTTTTTGTTTAGTTGTCTGGCTCATCTATATCTTTTCCTTTGTTTCGCGCTCCGTGACCAACGCGCCTTCTAAAGTCGATATGTAAGGGACTTGACATCAGCAAATTGAAACAAGAAATTAAAAATAGCAGGAACGCTGCAAAAATATTCTGAAAATAATGTTGCTTGGCTGAAGTGTTTTGGGTAGGACGCACAAAGAAACAGGGAAAAGAAAAATGGAAGATCGTCTTCATAGCGGAAAAACTGATAGAGTAAACGCTTTATCAAACTTTGGCCCGAAAGGCTTTCCATACGTTTCGGTATATTGACCCATATGCACTGGAGGGGGCCGTGCAAAACTTGCCCTGTTCGGGTGACTGATGGGCTAGCGCAAACGCTATGCAAAACAAGGAACCGAAGAGAAAATTATGGGCTGATGGACTAAGTCGGAAAAAGAGGAGAATGCAGGAAGTAGGATGTGGAAAGAGGATGTAGTGGAACTTTAGAGATGAAAAAGAAGACCAACTTTGTGTTCGACTTGAAAGCTTGTACTAGAGTGAAGAAATGATAATTGTAAAGAGTATTAACAGACAGATAGGCGCAGACATAAGAACACTGACACGTACACTATAAATAAACAGAAAGACAAACTAACGCTGAGGATGGGTGCTAACACTAAAAGGGTGAATACAGAGAAGCGAGATCCCTGTATAGTAACACTATGGTGTGAATGTGTTCGTTCTAAAGGAAATTTAAGCGGGAAATATAAGCAATGAAAACGTAATTTTATGCGAATTTTCGCCAACCGAAAAAGGTCATCCTCTAATTCTTTGAAACGAACTCGACAATGATGAAAGCAGTGCCTTTAAGATAGGACTTTCTTTACCAGCATTGACTTATTGTTCCTAACTTTCTTCACTCCAATGTGCATTTCCTTCTGTTCGCTTCCACTTCACTGCACACCGCGTAAAATTATAGGCCGAAAATTATAACAGTGCTACTCAAAACAGAAAAATATTGCGATTTCTTTGTGTGATTTCTCGCTTAGTTTGTGTAATAAAAATGCATCACGTCCACCTATAGACACAGCTCTCATTTGTCGGCCCTAGACACATGAGAGATTCATCTTAATAGTGCAAGGGCAATCTGCCTAACGCTCCTTCCATTACCTCTCGTAAGTAAAGCACTGTTTACCGAATATTTCTAGAAATCTGAACGTCCTCTCACTTCAGGAGCATTAGAAAAACAAGAAGCAACACTGTTACACTAAGTGGGCGAATACAAGAAAGATCGCAAGTATGTCACCTTGCTCAGCTGTAGTGACGTTTGAGCACGTTTATTGGCTGTTGTAGCCACGTGAACGTTTCTGGGTTGGGCCTGTGGAAGCATGTCATAGTGCGCATGTACTGCTGTGAGCTATGCTAAGCGCTCGTAAGTTTTTGGAGTTGTTAAATGCACGCCATTTCAGTGTCTCTTATCGGCGAAAAACCTTCCACACTACAACGTTGACAGAATCGTCCCAAGCTAAAAACTACGGCTGTATGTGTGCCTTTTGTATTCTGGTCTTTTGCGCTGTTTCCCCTTAGATACGGCAGCATACCTGACATTTTGAAGACCTTTGTCGTGATCCCATTCCACAGAAGTCTCAGATCACCCTCCTTCGAGGCAAACCGCAATCGGCTAAACCCGGAGTACACCTAATAGGACTGAACTACGGGCGAGTTGGTAATTCATAACCAATAAAAACTTCGCGAAAAAGTGACAAAAAACAGAAAAGCCACACTTGCAAACATCGACTAGGAACTGAAAGTGCATTGAAGGATACACATATATAAAAAGAAAGAAATGGATCTAAGAGATGAGAGGTTCACAGCTAAACAGTTGGTGCAATGTGGCCGAAGGCCTCGCGACACACGTCTCGCTATCTTTGTAGATATAAAAAAGCCTCAGCAACTTCGCTCGCTGGCCTATCTATGTGCCAATGAATGATTGATATGTGGGGTTTAACGTCCCACAACCACCATATGATTACGAGAGACGCCGTGGTGGAGGGCCCTGGAAATATCGACCACCTGGGTTTTTTTACTGTGCACCTAAATCTGAGCACATATCTCTGCGCCAGGACAACACCTTTGTTTCCCGAAGAAACGGGCGACACTTGCAATCTCTGCAATGTAGGCACAGATTCGACGAAGAGTGGGCCTTAAGTGATGTCCTGTGATTCATTAGTCGGATAATAAAACACCTTCTGCTTTGTCAAATATAGCACTTACCACATGACAAGGGAATGAGATAAAGCACCCCCATTCCAGATTTAACTAACGTTTCCCTGTATATAACCTCATATTCACTCGACGTTTTTCCTTTGCCTTCAGTTTACCTATGTAAGGCTGCGCACTCAGCCCTAATCATTCGTGGATTAGAAACCACGTTATCACCAAATCTGTTTCGCACCTTTTTCTTACAGTATAAGCAAGCATAAAGATATAAAATGCACGTTAAGGGCAAACCTTTATCGTTGCCCACCATGTCACTACCACCCTGTTTGAGTTTCTTTAATAATTTCTAACTAAGAAGACCAAGCATTCCTTCTGGAAAGTTCGATAACCTAAGCTCAGTTAGCTGGCCATTAAAAGCCTGTGAAATTTGATTCGGGCATGACTTACGCAACGCAGATACGAGACATGAAGTGGCGACACCCTTCTTGTCTAACGTTGAGTGACAGGAACGAAAATAAAGAATAGGCTTAACCGACATAGACAAATGCCGTGAGCTCGTGTGCTCCTGCCCAATCCTCATTTTCAAATCTACAAACTGAATGCAGCCATCTTTCGGTACCTCAAAGAGAATTTTCGAACCCCGTTCCTTCTGTAATCCAATACACAACACAATAAACACAAAGTCTCTTCTGCGTTTGCTCTTGGCAGACCAAGCCCAAAAGCTAACTAAACTGGTAATGCAACACGAGAAAAAGCACAAAAGAAACAACTGCAGGGAACAAGAGAAGTGACACCCAGCACGTATCTGAAAGTACGAAAATATTAAAAGGCAAGCATTGCCTCAAGGCATGTGCACGTCTATTCCGTCTATTCTTTCATTTCTCATAGGGACAATGAGGTGCAACTGACGTCTTGCCAAGCAGCAATCAGCTTCCTGCAACGTGTGGATTGTTACGACTTTCCTGTAGACGCTTCCCCCATTGTGGAGGCATGGTCACTCTCTGCTGACACATCACTTCTTCAACATTTTTTTTCTCGCCACAGTCACGTATATTCTTTTTCTTTGTACGCCGGGTACGCAAGAAGTGTCTGGACTATAACTGAGCCCGCTGGAAGCCTCATAACAATTTGCGCCTTTGATCAGGTCCACAGCTCGCGTGTTTCTCTTACCATTTAGTCGGTGACTTGTGACTCCTAGTATGGTGATTATAATATTTGATGGGGTCGAATATCCCAAACACACGGTTTGATTATGACAGACGCAGTAGTCGAAAGCTCTAAATATTTTCAACACCGTCGGCTTTTAAAGTACATCTAATATTATAGGTCTCGAACATTTTTGACCACATCAAAAATGCGGCCACAGATGCCAAGATTCGTTCCCCCGAAGTGCGTGTCAGCAGTCAAAGGCCATCGTCCTGGTGTGCGACCAATGCAAACCACACCTGCTTAATGTAAGATCAGGGATTCGCGCGCTAGGGATGCCCGGCGCCGTATCTATAAATCACCGTCATGGTAAAACTTGAAAAAGAAGAAGTTCAGTTGATATTGTTGTGTGTGGTGGCTTCAGAAGATGTTTGAACAACCGTGGTCCTCTCTTTTAGCGTTCAACTTAAAAGCACAGGGCATTGTTTGTTAAAATCTGCGGCCACTTCTCTCTGCGGTGAGCGCTGCGCATTGATGAAGTACTCTTCTGGGCCTTTATATGACCAACACACCATGAAAATGGCATTAGCTTCCACAAATATCTTACGCACCCGAAGCTGAGGAAAGAGGGGATAGCGCATCTGAAAATGGGAAGGCACCCCACGCCTTAATCAGCCGTCCACATCCAGAGATTCGCTGACAGTGACTTCTGCTATAACCGCCATACGCCCCTCTATCTGGTAAGCGTTTAACTATGTTTGAGCGCCTCGCCTGTCTTTAGTCATTTATCGCACGCAAGCTACAAGCGTAGGAGACTTACACCAGGTGCAGTGCCGTACGAAAATCTATCGCGAAAGCCTCTAGTTAGAAAGGTGACGGCGCGGCCTCTAATCAGCTCGGTAAACACATCTTGTGAGCACACACGAATGGCGCAGGATATTTTAGAATATGGCTTAACTTGGTTGCTCTACGTGTAAACATAGTTGGCTGATCAAGAGAAGTGCATGCATGGCGCAATGCTTATCATAACTTCAGA